>JBBPBX010078522.1:0-16606 GCA_038048925.1 Garcialebias charrua
TTGAAGCGGAAGAAGTCAACTGCTATCTCTGTCCCAGACTGGAATTAAAACACAAAGAGGTAAAAAAAAAAAAAGTTAATAAGATTCTAATTTTAAGTTAAAAAGATTAGAACTTCTTTCGGCTTTTCCCTTTTCAGGGGTCGCCACAGCGAATCATCTTCTTCCACTTCACTCTGTCCTCTGCATCCCCTTAAGCTTTTTCTTGGCTTATTTAAAATAAAGAAAATGCAATATTGGAAAGGATTAAAAAAAACAAGCTAAAACATTTAGTGAGAGCAGTATAAAAATAACTTTACATTTACATCAACTGTACAGCTGCAATAATTTAGTGAATGATTAGTTGCCAATTGTTAAGCACCTATTTTAATTGTTTTGAGACATTATTTTAGATGAAAGCATCATTGATAAAGACAGAATTTGTCAAGATACAAACTTGGTTTAAAATAAATAAATTATCATTAAATCTAGAGAAAACTAATTACATGATATTCGGTAATAGAAAGAAAACTGTCGATGTTCCACTCAAAATTGAGGATGTTGAGATTTGTAGAGTGAATGAGGTGAAGTTTTTGGGTGTTATCATTGATGACAAACTGACATGGAAACAACACATAAATTCTGTAAGAATAAAAATAGCTAAATCGATAGCAGTACTGTACAAAGTCAGAGACCTATTGAATGATAAAGCTCTGTATTTGTTGTATAACACAATCATTGTTCCACACTTAATCTATTGTATTGATGTTTGGGGGAATGCGTGTAAAACAATCACAAAGCCTATTTTTGTATTACAGAAAAGAGCTGTAAGAATTATCACTAGAAAGCATTACCGTCATCCATCAAGTACATTATTTTATCAACTAAAATTACTGAAGTTCCATGATTTGGTAGACTATAATATTTTATCAGTTATGTATAGAGCTCAAAATAATGCATTACCTTTAAATATCCAAATGCACTTTGTTAAAAGACAAAGTTGTTATAATCTTAAGGGAACAGAGTTGTTTGTAAAACCACAATTCAGAACCAGTTTGAAGGGACGTTCTACCTCAATTCAGGGAATTAGATTATGGAATGGCTTGGAGAATGTAGTTAAAAATGCCAAGTCAATGTTTACATTTAAAAAAATGATCAAAACAAATATGTTAAAAAAATATATGTGAAATAACGTAATGTGTATTGTATTAGTTAGAAAATTAGAAAGTGTTAGTCATTTTGTACTGTATTAGTATTAGTTAGAAAACTAAAAAGAATTAGTCATTTTGTACTGTTGGTTGAAGAATATTATTGTTTAACCTGATTGTTGGAAAAAGTTGGTTGAAGATTATTATTGTTTACATGGTTTGACTACTGTTGTTTAATCTGATTGTTGGAGATAAGGGGCAGATATAATAAGATTTATTCTTCTTTCTGCCACCTTTCATTTTTTTACATTGTGTACACTATCATTATGAGATTGCCTTGTATTGTTTCTTTTGTAAAAAAATGAACAAATTTAATAAACATAATAAACATAAACATGAAAGCATCATATGTTCAGATTCTAGTCTCCAACAGTTTCTGGTTTTATTTCTGAAAAAGTAAATACTGAGCCACTAATCAATTAATGCAGAAAATAAACCAATATTAAAATCAAATTAAAAATAGTTGCTGCATTAAAGGTCAAATCAATGAGTACCGTGCTTTCTGTTTTTTGATTAATACTAGAGTACAGCAAGAGATCAACAACTTCAATCAAAAGACAATGTTTTAACTGTTTCATAACATTTGACATTGAAAAGTAAAACGTGTTACATTAACCATAAAACCAGTTCTAAATGGGCACAACTTACAATAGTTTCTCTTTAACATTAAGCAAGGACACTGGTCCATTTGTGTATTTGGTCATATGGGCTAAACACCTACAGAGCAGCTTTTAAAGAATCATTTTGAAACAAAAAAACAAACAAGCTTTGAACTCCAGGGGAGATGCATTAAATACAACTCTTCATCAAGTCATTCTTGAGAGTTTGTAACCAGGCCGACAGTTTACCATCTTCTAGACCAGGTAAAATCTTCTGAACACATTCAAAAGTGTTTGTAAGTGCTTTGAGATACCTGAGGTGAGCCCAAACAGCAGGAAGGCATCCACACATCTGGGACAGCTGACAATGATGTCACTTTCAATGAACATTCCAACTTTCACAGGCTGGTAACAAAGTTCATGCTCGCAGTGAACTGGATTTGTGTCATGGTCACTGGTGATGGTAACAAGGGCCACTGCAACATCTCCATCAGCTCTGGCTCATCCTAAAAAGAATGAAAGAGATTATCAGAATCAAATGCTTTATAACAGTTTGACTTTATTATTTAATGTCCTTTTCTAATAGTTTTATTTCAGTAAATCCATTCAAACAGTGAAACTTGTATATTATATTAATTCATTACACACAGACTGATATAGTTCAAGTGTTTATTTCTTTTAATGTTGATGGTTATAACTAATGAAAACCCTAAATTCAGTATCTCAGAAAATTGGGATATTACTTAAGACCACTGGGGAAAAAATAGGATTTTTAGAAATGTTGGCCAACTAAAAAGTATGAACATGAAAAGTATGAACATGAAAACTATGAGCATGAAAAGTATGGCCATTAGGCATGTAACGGTATTAATGGATTTACCGAACCGTTTCGGTACAGCACGTTCGGTTCGGTCCACCTGCGTACCGTT
This sequence comes from Garcialebias charrua, assembly GCA_038048925.1. Lineage (NCBI taxonomy): Eukaryota > Metazoa > Chordata > Actinopteri > Cyprinodontiformes > Rivulidae > Garcialebias > Garcialebias charrua. Next base: position 2,713 of record JBBPBX010078522.1, read on the forward strand.
TCGGTTATTTTTTTCACTCATTGAACGTTAATATATGCGCCGCGGAACAAAATTTCCTGGGCGCGTTTCAGCACGGAGCTATTATCGCGACGCACGCGCAGCATTATTAGCCATTAGCTGCTCGCTCTGGTCTCCTGTTTGTGAACGTTATGGCTTTCTTGTTAAAAGACGAGCGCACACGCAGCTTGTGTGGACATTCATGAAGACTCTGCAGCAGCTGCGTGAGTGACGCAGCTCTCTGCGCGCGCTGGAAACTACGTCATCGGAATGTGAACAGAAACATCAGCTGTTGCAGAAACACCGCTAAAAGCAGCTGCATTTAAACAACTTTTATCAGGTAATCAGAGCGGTCCAGAGCAATAACACAAACTGTATGAGTTTTTAAAGATCTGAATCTAGTCTGAATGTTTTTTATGCGCAGTTGATCCTTGCTATGAGACATCCATCACGTCAACACTTCAGTCAAAAAGTTCAGCTCTTTATGAAAAAACTCAAACTGATTGTGAACAAGTCCTGGAGCTGATTTAAGCCCTGCCCTGAGATTCAACCGTTCAAGAGGTAATAATAAATTCAATTTATACCGCACTTTTCATTAATAAAAATCTCAAAGTGCTACAACAATAAAACAAGTGATAAAATCAATAATGATATCAACTAAGATTAAAGACAGAATCATGTGGAGGCAGAATAGGCCTGCTTAAAAATAAATAAATAAATAATTAAAACAAGTGATAAAATCAAGTAAAATCAATAATACTATCAACCAAGATCAAAGATAAAATCATGTGGAGGCAGAATAGGCTTGCTTAAAAAGAAAAGTCTTTAAACCGCTTTTAAAGTCAACCAGTGACTGTGGAGCTCTCAGGTAGTCAGGGAGGGAGTTCCATAGGCGGGAGGCAGCCACACAGAATGCCCGGTCTCCCATGGTCCTTAATTTGGTTCGTGGAATGTGAAGTAGATTACTGTTCTGTGATCGCAGAGACCGGGTGGATGAATATGGTGCAAGAATGTCCTTTAGATAGTCAGGTGAAGTTCCGTGCAAGCATTGATGTGTAATGAGAGCAGTTTTGTACTGAATTCTGTAGGTGACAGGAAGCCAATGGAGGTTATGGAGAATGGGTGTAATATGTTCTAATTTACAAACTCTCAATAAAATCCTTGCTGCACTGTTTTGAATATATTTAAGCTTCTGAAGATTTTTGCCAGGGATTCCAATAAGGTATTGTTCTTTTATTATAATTATTATTTATAATTTATTATTATTTAAAATCATAATCTTATTAACTTATTTTTTTTTTACCTCTGTTTTATTTCCAGTATTTCCAGTTACAGAGGTAGCATATCTCTTCCACTTCAGGGAAATACACCAGAGATCACCTGCTGCAGCTAAGAAGTGTGTGATGACTGAACTTTTTTCATTCATTCAACCTTTATTTATACAGGCTAGCCTCGTTGAGTCACGGGGACTCATTTACAAGAGGGACCTGTCTCACTCACACCAAACAACCATCCACTCTCACACTCACACCTAGGGTCAATTTAGAGTCACCAATCAGCCTAACAAGCATGTTTTTGGTCTGTGGGAGGAAACCGGAGTACCCGGAGGAAACCCACGCATGCACGGGGAGAACATGCAAACTCCACCCAGAAAGGCCCCCGGACCGGGATTTGAACCGGCAACCTTCTCGCTGAGAGGCAGTAGCTCTACCAGTTGTGCCACCGTGCTGCCAACTGAACTCTGGTTGTGAGTAATGAGGTCAAATACAGCCACACTGCTGCTACTGGACAAAAACTTGATTAGTTAGATTGTAAACAGTCTGTTGCTGCTTATTGTTCTGGTTCTGACTGTTATTGTATTTATTAAGATTTTTATTATTGTTAATATAGTTTATTTATTGTAGAGTGCTGTTTATTTAAAATATCATACATCCAAATGGATCACTTTTATTTATTACTAGAATACAATACAAACATTTTTGGCACATTTTCAAAATAAACATTTTGTAAGTCTTTATTTTGTCTTTATTTTTTTTTTGTACCGAAAATAAACCGAAAATAAACCGAACCGAGCCCTCCTTGTAGTTGAACCGAACCGAAATGTGATTTTAGCGTATCGTTACACCCCTAATGACCATGTACAGCAGGGGTGTCAAACTCATTTTCACCGAGGGCCACATCGGCATAATGGCTGACCTTGAAGGGCCAGATGTAACTTATAAATGTAACTAAATGTAATCTAATGTAATGTAAAATAAATGTAACTACCGTACTCCTTAATGTTGAATAACTCATTTATTATAACTTATTCAACTGACAATTACAGTTGCATAGAAAACATCTGTTTGCTTGTTGCTCTAACATAAATCCTTTTAAAATTTGTCAGCTTATGAAAACCCACATAACTCCATTAATGAAGGATGAAATTGTCCAAGTTAATAAAAAAAAAACATAAAACTGAGCTGCAAAGAACATGTATGACACATGTAGCATCTCACCCAAAAAGGCTACACACAGCCTTGCATCCAACTGTGAATGACAACAATTTGTGTGCATACACATACCAAAATAAAGGTTGACTCAGTTCACAACTATATTACCGTACTCAAGTTGTTTGGTTAGTCTTTGATGAGGAGATGCTGCCTGTCCTTGAACACACCAAGTGGATTCTCTCTCTATGATTGATCATGTTCTGAAAATGATAAACACAAAACAAAATGCAAGCACAATCATTAAATTGCACACAGTTGAAATGTTCTTCTTCTTTGTTGAATTACATTTTATTATATTTTAATTAATCTAAAAAAGCTAAGTCTGGTCCTCTGGACATTTAAAAAAACAAAACAAAACTTCATCTTTCAGGGATGAAGATGTTCACATCCTTGATAGAGAGGAACAATGGTTTGAGAGACGAGTAAAAGAGGCCATCTTTGTGAAAAGAAACCATCCAAGGAAGGGGAACATATTATTTTAGGTGGCTGAAATAATCACCTGTTTTTTGTTTTGTTTTTTTGAATGTCCAGAGGACCACACTTAGCTTTTTTAGATTTTTCTACCTGGATTATTGAGAATGCATCAGGATATATTTGAATTAAATTTTAAGAAAATGCTAACCTGACAAACAGGAAAGTGGACAAGATTGTCCTGTTTCACTTGCCACATCCATAAGTCCAATTTTCGCAGGAAAGCCGTGATCGCGTCGGACATCTGCGTGATGACTTGTTTGCGTCCCTGCAGCTTCTGATTCAGCTGGGCGAGATGGTCGGTTATGTCGCACAACACAGCAAAGTCACACAGCCACTTTGAAGCTAGCTTTCACTGCAGCCTCGTTTTTGGCTGTGGGTTTCATGAACAAACTCTGCTGCGACCGCAGTTTGCCTTTTAATTCTTGGCAGAATGTGTTGCTTTTCTTGAAGGCTAGCTTTAGCGTACTTAGCTCCGTGTTTGGTTTCAAAACCGACACCGCCTCGTAACACAAAAGACATACCGGTCTTTCTCCTGGAAGCACAAACAAGTATTCGCCTTCCCATCTTTCTTGAAACTTCCGTCTGTATCAACTTTTCTCTTTCTGGACATGTTGGGATCATTATTTATATCTCAATTCCACTCGTTGGCATGAAGGTAGAAACACTGCCTCGGCTACCGTAGTCGAAAGGCATTGTGGGAAAACCGTTGTCGAAAGGCATAGTGGGGCTGCCGTAGTCGAAAGGCATTGTGGGAAATGTAGTTTTTGGTCAAAACTCGCTCGTATTAATTTTTAGACACTCAAAACTTTTTAATTAAGCTCTCGCGGGCCAGATAAAATGACATGGCGGGCCACATCTGGCCCGCGGGCCAAGAGTTTGACACATGTGATGTACAGCATCAATACTTACCGTAGTTGTTGCTCTTTTTGTCTGGATTACTGCAGCAATGCGTCGTGGCATGGAGTCGATCAGTCTGTGCCACTGCTCATATGAGCCCAGGTTATTCTTGCAGATTAAATTTTCCAACAGGACTTGGCACCTGCACACCGTGCCAAAGCTACAAGTACTTGGTTTAAGGACCATGGTATCCCTGTTCTTAAATGACCAGCAAACTCGCCTGACCGTAACTCCACAGAAAATCTATGGAGTATTGTGAAGAAGATGCGATACATCAGACCCAACAATTCAGAAGAGCTGAAGGCCACTATCAGAGCAACCTGGGCTATCAGAACACCTGAGCAGTGACACAGACTGATGGACTCCATGCCACACCACATTGCTGCAGTAATCCAGGCAAAAAGAGCAACAACTAAGTATTGATGCTGTAAATGCTCATACTTTTCATGTTCATACTTTTAAGTTGGTCAACATTTCTAAAAATATATATATATATTTTTTTTATTGGTCTTAAGTAATATTCTAATTTTCTGAGATATCGAATTTAGGGTTTTCATTAGTTGTCAGTTATAATCATCAACATTAGAAGAAATAAACATTTGAAATATATCAGTCTGTGTGTAATGAATGAATATATTATACAAGTTACACTTTTTGAAAGGAATTAATGAAATAAATCAACCTTTTCATGATACAGTATTCTAATTGTATGACCAGCACCAGTATGTCAATGAACAGTATAAATCCTGAGAAAAGACCAGTCATCAATTCAGTTTGTCACAACTTAAAGGTCCACTGACATGATTTTTTTGACTATTCATCAAATTGCTCAAAATGTATATATATTATCATTTAAATATGTTCGTTTTTGCAAACAAAATGATAAATCCCTTTAATTTTGCTTTAAAAGTGATTTTGAACTTCAAGCCGTGTTTAATCATGGGAAATCCGATTACACGCGGACGCACCATCTGTGACGTAGTATGAGGCAGAGGGCTCTGGTCTCTTTAATAGCGGACAATTTAAAACACGACAAATTTAGCAATCTATGTGAAGATTTGAGCTATTTGTCTTCATTTTGGGAAGCAGAAAATAGTTTGGATGATGAAACAAGAAACAACAGGATCTAATTTAGGTCTGATGCTGTATCAGACTTACCTTCATGTCATGCTTCATCATCAGACTCTTCAGAAGATGACTGAGCCTGCCCATAACAGTCACCAGCCAGACTGTCATGTCCAAGGTCACACTGTCATCCTACAGTCAGTCGATTTTCTGTAGTCGTCCGTTATCAGTTGAAGTCGCTTCTGTACATCTGCACGAGTTCTCCGTCTTATGGTGGAGTTGGTGACGGGTGTAGTCTTTCTATTCATCTAAAATAAAAAGTTCAGAAACAAGAAGTGAGTTGTGGAAAGAGGAACATTATTTTGTTCATATTATTACAGATTACATTACATTACATTATTATGTAATAGTGTTACACACATACCCTGATGCATGCTCAATAATCCAGGTAGAAAAATCTAAAAAGGCTAAGTCTGGTCCTCTGGACATTCAAAAAAAAAAAAAGAAACTGTCCAGATGACCTGACTGAGAATTATTGGCTTTGGTACCTGGATTATTGAGCATGAACTTTCTTGCCATAAAATTCTCAACTGTGTCAATATTAATAGTTTTATCTTTAAACATCTTTAAAATTTACAGCATTGAAATTCATAGTTAATTAAATAAAACTTTTGGGTGTTGTTATTGATGAGAAGCTGACATGGAAATCTCATGTAAATCACTTAAGAATAAAAACAAAAGCAATTGCATTACTGTATAAAGTAAAATAGTTTTTGAATGACAAAGTTTTGTATATACAATCCCATGTATTGTATAATGTAATGATTGTTCATTTAATCTATTGTATTGAAGTTTGGGGAAAAGCATGCAAAACTATTACAAACCCTGTTTTTATTTTACAAAAAAAAGAGCTATAAGAATTATTAAGAAGTGCTATGGTCATCCAACAAATATATTATTTAATTAATTGAAATTATTAAAAGTGTATGATTTTGTTGAACATAGTATTTTACAAGTCATGTATAAAACTCATAAAACTATTACCCCCAAATATTCAATTAAAATTTGTTGAAAAAAAAAAAAAGAGTAAATATAACCTGAAGGGAATGTAAATGTGTAAATGTTACCTTCATTCAGAACTACAGTAGTCTGAAGGAGCCGTGTTGTAAATCAGGAAACAGGACTGTGAAGTTTACTTGATATCACCATAAGCATTTCTAAAACTATTTATATGTTTTAAAAGATGATTAAATTAAAGTTGTTGGGAATGTATAATGCAGGTGAAGGATACCTGTTTTTGTTTGTTTGTTTTTTCAGTTTGGAGATTGTTCAAGTGAAGGTTGTTGTTTGTTTGTTGTTTATTTTAATAAGGGGCAGATATTATAAGACTATTTTCTTCTTTCTGCAACTTTTCTTTCAGTGTTTTTTTTTTCCTTTCTGATGAATTTGTTTTATTTTGAATAAATGAATTAACAAAACATGCAGCGCTGGGGCTGTTTGTTTCAGGGACACGTTGAATCAAACTTTATTTATTGTGCTTCATCTTCTGACTCTCATCATGTTCTATCGAGTGGAAACTTCAGATTAAACAAGTTGGATGTTCTCACGCTAGTTAGAACGACTCTGTGTCATGTTTTGAAGCATAAAGAAACCGAGTAGGACCTCGCTGCAGCAGAAACCTGCCTGAAGCAGCTACAAAACCAGTAATGTTGCAAAAATACGTATTTCAAGTAAACTAGTATTTCAGCCTGGCTGTATTGTTCTGCTGGCTGGTCAGCGCATGTTAGACATGCGACGCAAACGCGTGGATGCGGGGCCTTGTCTCTTTTGAAAAGACATCCAGCAGCAGGTTTTGTTCATTCAAGTGAACAGAGCTAACAGCTAGCAAATAAACAAACAGAACCGATTACCTTAAACTTCCAACTGAATGTCCAGTCGTCGTCCAGAGTCAGACCAGTCGACCGACGTCTTAAAGTTTTACGAGTGCGTCCAACACAACAACAGCTTCTTGTCCAACAGTTGGAAAGGAAATGGCTACATTTGAACGAAGGGCGCGAAGCAAGAGGCGTTGATTGGTTGAATATGATCACATGCTACTTCCCCCAATAAACAAGAGTGGCGTTGATTGGTTCACATGCAACCTGACAAGCAAGAGTGGCGTTGATTGGTTGAGACGTACATGATCACGTTTTAACCCCAATCCAATCATAACGCATGAAGCTCACAAACAGAAAAATGGCAGAAAGCAAAGCAGCAACTTTTTTTTTTTTTTTTCTGTTTCACGCCTGGAGTAACGCAGAATAAAATTGAATAATGATAGTAATAATGATGATAATAATAATACCCTGATGCATGCTCAATAATAATAATAACAATATACTATATATATATATATATATATATATATATATATGTTCCAAAAAACTGACAAAACGTTTAAAACAGAAGTACTAAAAATAAACCAGTGTGAAAATACTTTGTATAAAATTACCTTGGCCAAAAGTTTAAACAGAAGTATATAGTATACTTAAGAGTTTTAGTTTATTTTTAGTATAAGTCAAGTATTGTATAAAATAAACTTGGCTAAGTATACTTTTGATAAGTACCTAAAAAGTAAACTTGAAAGTATATTATTTTTTTAGTTTAAAATTAGTATACTTTAAGGATACTTGCATATACTACTTTTTGGGCCGCCTAGAGGGCGGGACATGGAGCGTGTTTATGCTGGCCTTTGTCACTAGCTCCACCTGGAGAGCGTATCCGCCTACGGCGCGGAGCACGGATCCGTGTGGGGTCATGTTCCCAGAGCACAAGAGCACTTAAGGCTCACAGATCCGTGCCGGGTCCGTTATCCTGACAGTGTGGGGGGTCGGTTATTTGGCATGCTGGGCGGATCTGCTCCGGATCTGCTCCGGACGCGCAAACCGCAGATCCGCGGCGCGGATCTTAAACGGTAAGAATGCGGATCCGCGACGGAGTCCACTGCTAGCTGCCAAAATTGCAGAAAGCCTGTTACCCTGTGCAACTGATGCACATCACCTTTGGGATCTTCACTGCGAACAGAGTCAACCTTTGGTGTGGATCCATTTCATAATGAAGAAAACAGAAGCCTGGCAGAGGTGGAGTTTGGGGCTGCTTACCCAGTCAATGACTACAGCATTTTCACTGAAGCACTCTTCTGCCTGCTCCATGTGACAGAGACATGTATGAAATGTTTAAGAAGGTGTGAAAATTTAATAAATTATTCACGTTTAAAATAAATGGTGATTGTGAATTAATCCAAAATGATCATTTACAGTACAGTACAGTATATTAAAAAAAATTAAGAGAGAAATTCAGTTTCAGTGCAAAACAATCTTTTATTGTAAAATGTCTGTATAAAAAAAACCTTTTGAACATTATTTATAAATGTAAGACAATTTTTTCTCAATGTCATAAAACAATATTGTGATGAAAATTAAATAAAGTAAAAATAAAGAAAACTTGTTTAAGTGTAGGAAGTTGGTTAGAACACAACTGAGTGTATGTGGTATTCAAAATCCTCCTCGTGACACTTTGGACAGTAGGCGTGTTTCCATCAAGGTTTCTAGGTGCGCATTATGAAGCATCGCATCAGAAAAGCTAAATGGAAACGGCATAATTCGAGTTAACTTCCTCTAAGTCGCTCTAAAGTTTATACGCTCGCTTGAGGTAGTTTTTGGGGAGTCGATTCAGAGCTGAGTCGGCTAAACGACAGATGGAAACAGATTAGCCGACTCAGTTCTGCCGCAGCGAACATTCACGTCACGTGACTGATCAGCTGTTTCCGCTCCGGACAACATGTAACATCGCTAAAACTAGTTGGCATGACAGAATAAATACAACTTGCCCGATAGCAACACATACCTGAAATATTCTCTCCATTTTGCCGAGATGTCTGTTTTCAAACGCTACTTCCTGTTTACTGTGGAAGTGCGTAACGCTGACGTCTGACGTATGGCGCTGACGTGTGACGTAATGACGCTGACGTCTGACGTAGAGACGCTTTGCGTGGCATTGCAGATGCGCTTCAAGCCAGTTAATGGAAACACTTCTGATCCTCATAATTTTAATTTACATTTTAGCGAAATTTTCTAAAATTCGCTCAAAAATCGAATTTAAATTGGATGGAAACATAGCTAGTGAGTGCGGCTGCTCTGCCACGGCTGCAGGTGAGACTGGCAACCAAGAAGACTTCTACAGCAGTCTGCAAACATTGGCTCCTTCATAGGCTCTGTACTGTATTTAACATAAAAATGGGTAACATGTTAGTATTATTGCAACATTGCACAATATTTCTTAACAAGTTTTACATTTCCTGTAATTTGCTTGGTATACACAATACTTATCAATATCAACTATATAATATTCTGCATAGCAACCTAAAATCAATAAAATGACCTTTACATGAGAGTTAAAGCTCAGAGGGGGGGGGGGGATTGCCGAAAGGTCGTCGGGACTGGGACTCGAACCCGACACCCGCAGCGAGGGCTAGCCTCAGAACATGTGCCGCGCGCTCAACCCCCACACCACAGCGGCGGCACAATAAATTTAAACAACTTTAAAATTTACAGCTTTGAAATTCATAGTTAATTAAAACTTTTGGGCGTTGTTATTTATAAGAAGCTGACATAGAAATCTCATGTAAATTACTTAAGAATAAAAACATCAATTGCATTACTACTTCTTCTTTCGGCTTTTCCCTTTTCAGGGGTCGCCACAGCGAGTCATCCTCCTCCACCTCACTCTGTCCTCTGCATCCTCTGTCCTCACTCCAACTACCTTCATGTCCTCTCTAACTGCATCCATATATCTCCTCTTTGGCCTTCCTCTGTGTCTTTTTCCTGGCAGCTGCATTTCTAACATCCTTCTACCAATATACCCACTGTCCCTCCTCTGGACATGTCCAAACCATCTCAGTCTGGCCTCCCTAACTTTATCTCCCAGTTGTTCAACATGTGCTGTACCTCTGATGATCTCATTCCTGATCTTATCCATCCTTGTCACTCCTAAGGAGAACCTCAACATCTTCATTTCTGCTACTTCCAGTTCTTTCTCATGTCTTTTTGTCCATGTCTCTGTCTCCAGACCATACAACACTGTCTTGTAAACTTTTCCTTTGACCTTTGCTGACACCTTTTTGTCACAAATCACTCCTGAAACTTTTCTCCATCTGCTCCATCCTGCCTGGACTCTCTTGCATTACTGTATAAAGTAAAATAGTTTTTGAATGACAAAGTTTTGTATATATTGTATAATGTAATAATTGTTCCATATTTAATCTATTGTAATGAAGTTTGGGGAAAAGCATGCAAAACAATTACAAACCATGTTTTTATTTTACAAAAAATACCTATAAGAATTATTAGTTTGGTTGAACATAGTATTTTACAAGTCATGTATAAAACTCATAAAAATATTACCCCCAAATATTCAATTACAATTTGTTTAAAAAAAAAAGAGTCATTATAACCTGAAGGGAATGTAAATGTTTGTAAAACCTTCATTTAGAACTAGTGTGAAGGAGCTGTGTTGTAAATCAGGAAACAGAATTGTGGAGTTGACTTGATTGATATCATCATAAACATTTATAAAACTATTTATGTTTTAAAAGATGATTAAAGTTGTTGGGAACGTATAATGCAGGTGAAGGATACCTGTTTTTTTTCCCCTCTTAGTTCAAAAGTGTCAAAAGCATCAGGCGACACACCTCTGTTGTCATCAGCTGTCAATAAAACAGAGTCTGCACACACCTGAAAGAAAGAAAAAAAGAGTATCTAAATGGTAAATAATAAATTGATTTGTTATAAAACCGTGTGGTTTGCCCATAACACACTTGTTTTTTAATTACTTAAAATGTAAAATTTCTGATGTCGTATTCGCCCTACGTGTTATTCCAAATTCCACAACACTGATTCCAAACATAAACATAAGATTAATTTAAAAACTAATCTATGAGTAAACAGACCTCAGCGAGAAACGTTGGCATTAGCATTAGCCTACGGTCAATTATTGTTAAACATACACGGAAGTTTATCAAATGTAATGATTTAATTACTTACTTGGAATATTAAATCAATGTTGTTGACGGTTAGATCATCAGCTCTCAATTAAATGCGTTGATTCCCTCTAAATAAGACAACGTATCCTTTTTACACTCAGAGGTCTTCATTTCCGGTTTAAGGTCCGAATGAATAACTTCAAAATAAAAGCTCGTCTTTGGTTTAACCGTTGCAGTTAAACAAACAAACAAAACAAAACGACCCTTTTTTTTATTTTTGGCAATTCCGTTTTTCTAATTTCGTTTTAAAAACGAAATAATGAAAAAACCGTTTAAAAACCGTTTTTGTAATTTCGTTTTAAAACGAAAAAACCAAATAACCAAAGCTTGTTTGGTTATTTGGTTTTTATTTTGAAACGGAATAACGAAAGAACGAACCATACACGGATTATTCTGTTTCAATTTTTGCCTAAATGTAATAATAATAATTAAAATAATAATATCAGAGAAAGTACACTGTGTTGAAACACTGATATCTGATTGCAGTACAAGTAAATAAAAACAGATAAATCATTATATTTTATGTCCTTCCTGTCTTTAGCTGCATTTGAGCACCTTTTGATGTTTAGAGCTAAATGAACAGAATGGAAAATATATTTTGTTTCCTTGCTGCAGGTCATTCTGCTAGTTTCCTTAAAGTCCAACACCCACCATGTTTTCAAATTGCATCGCCATTAATATTTATTAGTTTATTTAAAAAAAATACAGGAGCGATTACTTATATTGTGGAGAAATAACGGTAAATGTGTTATTTCATGATTTATAGCAGATTTTAGCATGCAGCTCTGGGAAAATCTGCTCCTCTCCATATATGGGCATTCACAAGGGCATTCACGTCACCAAAGTGACGCCTTGGAGTTACAGGCGAGCAGAGGAAAAGAAAAAGGAAGCATTTTTAAATATTCCCTAAAGCTGCCTGTTGATTAATCCTGCTGTCGCTCACTCATATTCTGAGCGAGCATCCACTTAGACATACTAGTTTAATTCGTTTGATCGCGACAAATTCATTCATTTCCGCATCGACTTTTTATTCTCCCCCCCGTGAACAGAAAGGCAGTCAGAGCCAGCCGCGCAGCTGAGCTCTGACTGCGAGCTCCCCGCGTGCTTCCCGACCCGTGCTCCTTGCAGCTGAGGAGAGCAAATGCATACACTCGAGGGAGCAAATTACACCGGCACGAGGAACTTCAAAGGAACGAGGAACGAGGAGCCAGGGACGCGCGCGGCTCGCAGCTCGCTCCTTTGGGCAGATGAGAGCAACAACAGGTCCGCAGCGGTGTTATAAAATAAATAATAAATAAAATCAGAGCGCTGGTCCATATACAGTACACACAAATGCACCAGGAAATATGCAGGAAATATGCAGTTTTCTCCTACTCTCTCTCATAAACCTCCATGGAAACGCACTCCTACCTTTCTGCTTTCTGGGTGGAGATGTCACAAAAGTCACATGACCCTTCGGGACTCTTCGGCCAGGTTTCCGGATTCATTCGGGAATGGTTTTTTTTTTTTTTTTTTTTAACCCTCGCCTGGCCCAAATGCAAAAATGAAAATAAAATTCATAAAATACTACAGTAATTCTCCAATATGGTGAATTGTTACTGTCACGGTGGGTGTTGTCCTTTAATATATGACTGCCTGAACACAAAACAAACACACACACACACACACCCTGATGATCAGCTATTTTATCAATATATGTTATTTTGACAGTATTTGATATAAATTTCTTTTTAAATGTAATGATTGACATATAAACTACTGTTTTTGTATATATTTATATATAGTGAACATGTAAACATGCAAAGTACAACAGTGGAAATATGAATGGTGTTTTTCAGAACGTATGTTTGAATAAACTTCTAAAATAAACCAGATAATTTAAAAAGGACTCATGTTTTTAGACTATAAATTAATGTTGAATGATTATTAGATAAATTAATTAATGTATTACCGTTTCAGTGCTCTGTAAAAGATTATCCCGATCAGCGTTGCTGCTGTAGGACTCAGACACCTGGGGCCTCATGTATCAACCGTGCGTGCGCACAAAAACATTGCGCACATCACTTTCCACGCAAAACCCCGTATGTAACAAAAATGAAATGAACGTGAATATCTGCGCATCCAAGTACATTTCCACGCCAGCTCCCCTGCTGGCGTACGCACGTTTCTGTGGTTATTGTTCCTTTGGCGACACTTACAGGTGCTTTCGAGAAACTGAAGCCCCACAATCTGTGGTTGACTTTAAGAGCGGCTTGAAGACCTTTCTTTTCAACCGAGCATACTATACTCCTCATGATTCTACTTTTGATCATAGCTGACACTGTTGTTGATTTTAATTGTTTTATTATTTGTTTTATTGACATTTAATTCTGTTGCACCTTGTAGCACTTTGAGATTTCCATTAATGAAAAGTGCGTTATAAATTGAATTCATTATTATTATTATTATTATTATTATTATTAACTGTTCATGATGTGAAAATGATTAATATTCCCACCAAACACACGATTAACAAGTATTACATCCACATGACGCAGTGAAATAAAGGACGCGCAAAGTTGTGCAAAGAATAAATTTAACAGGAACGGATTCATTCAGCCTTACTGGAGAATATAATAAATAGTGTAACACGCAGAGCATTTATTAATAAACAGATATAATTTTCTGATCTAGGATATGGCTTATCAGCCGTTTTCAGAAATAATCATTTTTCAGTTTGGCACTGCTGCGCTCTGGAGCAACACATGCAGGAGCCGTGCATCACGCGTGCAGAAGCAGCGATCAAACTGTTCCACAGGAGCTTTCCTGAGGGAGCTGGCAGGCCGATCAGGGCAGTCCAGTACACACAAAGCCTGATCATATTTAATGGAATGTCTCATCCATATGATTC
>JBBPBX010078524.1:0-16606 GCA_038048925.1 Garcialebias charrua
TGGTCCGTGGGCCAAGCGAGGAGAGAAAAAGAGTGAAGCGAAGCTTCAAGGTTGACAGAAAGTCTGTCTAGATAAGCAGAGAGGATTGTTTTTAGAGTGTCTGAGTGAGGAGACTTTCAGACGCTAGTGAGAGTTTTAGCTGTCCCTCAGGATAAAACAAAACTGAACAAGTCAGTTTGACATATCATTCAACTCTGACACTCATTAGACACTTTCATTTGCAGAAGTGACACAGTAATGCTTCACATTAAAGACTAACACAGCATATAAACACATATCATGAAAATGACAAAACGTTATTCTTCTGATTACATTAGAATAAAACCAAAGAAGCCAATAGTTTCCTTGTGAGTGACTATATATGTTCTCAGATTTCAACTAATGGAATAAATTGTAGTAAATGTCTGTTTTACTGATAGAGTCAGCAAAAAGCATCACTGGACAGTTCAAAAAGACGTGTCATGTCCACTACATATCCATGAATTAGTTCCATGGCATGGCCGGAGTGAAACAGGAAGTGACAACAAAGAGGAAGAAGTCTTTCAAAATCTTTGTTTCTACAAGATGTGACTCTTCTTCATCTTTCTTTAATAGTGACTGTGAATAATGTAAAGAAACATCAGACTCTGTGCTCCTGTCTGTGTTAGCTGTTGTAGCAATGATGTGTTTCCATGCAGGCGTTGTCATCTCTCCGTTCCTGCACATGCAAATATCTCCACAACTGTTCATGTGAGCTGCGTGAATTGATTCTGCCATACATCAGTAATGTTCTCTTTCCATGAACGCTTTAGTGTTTATCATGAAAACTGGATGTGACAGGAACTTGAAGAGAATTGATCCTGTTTCCATTAGAAAGACTCTCAGACACAGAAGCCCACAACCAGAAATAAAACATGACGTCATGTGTGTTCATGTCAAACTGACTGAAATGTGATCAAACTATTGATTTATTCATGAAGCTTTATTGAAGCAGGCAAACCCCGTTGAGAGCACACATCTCTCTGCATGCTCCTCCTGGGCCTGAAGGCAGCCTAACATGCATGTTTTTGAACATGTGAGCCTAACATGCATGTTTTTGAACATGTGAGCTGAAGTCAATAGTGTGCAGCTTCCAACAGGATGGAGGAGAAGAGAAGAAGGAAGACTTCGAGCTCCTGCTGAGGGAGCACTGGACGAGAGCTCACTCTGAAGAGTTCACAAACACCTCTCCTTTCCTCCTGTCACATCAATCAAGTGATGCAGCACATGCAGAGAGCTGCTGTCACTTGTGGCAGTGACATGAAGAAAAGTGAGCGAGACATTTTCTTCTAAACAACATCACTTCATCATTCTCCTTTCTGGCAGCAGTAAAGAGAAGCAGGTGAAGTGTGAGAAAATAAATCAACATCAAGTTATAAAGTTTTATTTTCTTCTTTACTTCTTAAATGCTGACATAAGTGGAGCTCAGGAACTGTTTGGTTCCTCCTCATGCATGTCATGTTGTGGAATGATGAGAATCAAACTCTTGAACTCTTGAGACTTGCAACAAAGGACTGGGAGCAGAGCAGCTGCACATGTTCAGGTTGTGCAGCTGCTCTTGGAGACTGAGAACATGTGAGAACCTTTAGTTTCTGTTCTACATGCATCACTTTGATGCTTCCATCAACTTAGAGACAAATAAAGAGGATTCAAACCTAAAGATTCACATCAACAAGGGACAAACACCTCTGCTGTGTTACTATGAACTGTTTAGCACCACCACCACCAAAGTCTGCCACTCATATTAGCCTGCCTGTGTGTCTGTTAGTAAAATATCTCATGTACCAGTAAATGTAATGAATCTGTCAGAAAGTAATTGAATGTACACGTACAACAGATTAACTGTAGGAGTTAATCTGATAATCAGAAAACACAAACATGGCTACAGCTGAGTCAGTTTTACAGATGTTGAGTAAAAACCAGATGTTGTAGTAGCTGAGAGTCATCCCTAACACACACTCTGAGAGCTAGCAGCTCACAGAAAGTTTTATTTAAAAAGACTGGCCTCAGCAGAAATGACTTCAAAGTTGAATAATAAATAAGGAAATAGCTCCAAAGATGTGTTTACATTTTAGCTGTAACATTTTTTTTTTTTTTTCATTTATAGATGGCCTCCCTTCACACCTTATAGCCATCCTCTCACTCCAATATGTATTTTTTTTTAATAGAGAGAAAGAAAGAAAAGAGAAAGTGAGACAACAAAACAACAATTGTCCACAGAAAGAGCACAAGGCAAACACACCAAACCTCCGTCCACAATCCTGCAAAGCACATGACAGAACACAACAACGAAACATACAAGCATAAAGACTGATAATATTCATGACCTTGCAAAAGATTTCTATAAATACACATACCCATACCTACAAATATATATACAATATACATACATATATATTTATATTCATTTATATACCCATCTACATACATCTACTATACATCCCTGCATCCATTTGTGTGTGGTTGTGAGCATGCATAAGTGAATAAGGTTCCTCCAATAGAACATTTAGTAGCGACTGTGAAGCATCAGAGACCCGTCCCCCCAAAGCCCGAGACAGACGAAGGGGCGATCAAAGCCCAAGACCCCAGGAAGGACCCCGAGCCCAGAGTCCCCAGGACCACCCGAACAGGACGAGCCACTCGTCCACTCCCCAGATCCGACCAAGTGGAAGAACCGGACGAACCCCACCAGGGACCACACACAATGACCCCCCGGGGTCAACAGCGACAATACACAGGCCCCCGCCGGAGCCCGCTGCACCGACGTAGCCCCAGGGCCGGTCACCGAGGCTCGGGCACCGGGGACGCCCATCCCTCAGGTCCAGACCTGACAGGACCAGAGGACCCGAGCCCCACCAGGCAGCCACCAGGCCGAGCTGACAAACGCCCAAGCGCCCAGCCCCAGATAGTGAGGGCCCCAAGCACGCCCGCAGGCAGAGGAACACCCACCAGGGGGCCACGTGGCAGGAGCGCGACACTGGGTAGCCTCAGAAGTATCAGAGAGGGGGCAGTCCAAGTCCCAGCCTGACACTTAAACATTCATACACAGACACACTCATTCAGACCCACCCTCATCCTCACCCTCAGTCACAGAAAGACAAACAATAACGACACGCTCCATTCATAATCCCGATGCACACTCTATACCCCCTAGGTCCAAGACATGTACCTGCTCCCTACATGGGGCAGCCCACATCCAAACCCAGGAGGTAGACCCATTCATTCTGGGGTGGAGAGCAGCAGACGTCCCAAGATCCGGCACACCCCGCGCCCCGCCGACAGGACAGGACACCCGAGTCCAAGCAGCCCCAGAGGGAGCGCACTGCCAGCCCCGCCCACGGCGAACCCGCAGGCCCCGAACCCCCCCACACCCCAGCACAACCCCTGACGGCCCACCCCCAGAATGTCCGCAAGGCAACCAGGGGGTAAGAGAAAAATAAATAAATAATATATAAATAAATACATAAATAAATAAAATTGAAATTAACAAATCAAGACCCCGACACACACACCCCCGTCCCCAAATGTACTGTTGGTGAGTGTTGTTGTAAAGTGTATTTAAAAGGGAAAGAGAAGGAGCAAAGGCTAGCATTATACCAGTTTCCCCTCCACTCCAACTCTAACCCAGGCCCTAATTGTCTAGATGCATAATGTTGAGTGAGCATAGGCATGGGGGCGAGATTGATGTCATCCCGCCACCCATAGCCATAGTGCTCACTCCATTCCCTATATGTGACTTTTATGAAGATGTTTATGAATGAATGTCTAAAGTGTATATAAAATTGAGTCCCAGGTGCTCTTAACAACAGAGATGTAAAACCATTGCAGCACACCCGAGACCCAAATTCCCTACATGTATTAATTTAAGATGAAGAGGGCGGAGGTGCGTGTTGAGGGATGGGGAGAAAAATATCTGCAGGAACAGTGCTCCCACAGCGAGTCAGCTCCCCCGCTGACCCTGCTTACCCCCCCAGCTCGCCAAGGTCCACCCAAGGAGCGAGGTAAAGGAAACACCTCTCCGACCGCCAGGACATTGAGCCAAGACCAGAGAGGGACACGGCCCCGAGGGCCGCCAACAGCAGAACCAACAGCCCACACCCGCCAGGGCCGCCACGACCCCTGCGAACCGCAGTCAGCCCGCCGTCCAAGAGGACACAAAATCCCACATGGACGACACGGCCAAGAGCGCCCGCCCAACCGTCGACAGAGCCAGGAAGCATCAAGAACAGGCCCCAACCGGGGCCCGCACACCGGCCAAGTATAGTCCAAGACCATCATCCAGGACATCCACTTAATCCCCACCCCAGAAGAAATACTATACCCACCCTTCATATTAACAACTTTCAAAACACATAACACATTAGACACCCAGGCTGGGTTTGCCCGCTCCCTCCCATTGGCCACCAGTCACGCCCCCAGACACCCACCCCCCAGCATATGAACCCCAACCCACCAGCGAGCCGAGAGCCCCCGGCCAGAGCTGGGCACCAGAGCGCCAGCCAGCCCATAGCCCGGCGACCCGCCGGCTAGAGCCCAAGACCCCCGACCCCCACCAGGCCCAAGCCCGGGGACGACGCGCCCCCAGAGTCCCAAGCCCCCGGCACCCACCCCGAAACCACCCCAGCACAGCCGGGTCACCGACCGGCGACCCATGACCGCCGCCACCGACCACCCGAGGGCCCGCATGCCGCCCCCAGTAGATGTCCCCCAGAACCCCCCCCGGTCCTCCCCAGGTCGAAGACGAGGTCCTCCCCGCCCAAGCAGCCCTAACCCCCCGGCGCCCCAAACCCCAACCCCCCCCTCCAGTCCCAATGCCCCACAAGGCCACATCCCAGACCCCCCACCCTCACTACGTAACGGAGCCGATCAAAGAATGCCAAATAGGTTGATCCAATGTGTCGGCAGATGCTGTTTCAAGACTAATATGATCTAACAGAAGATTTTTATACTGATTAACGCTAAGATTATTTTTATTTTTCCAATTTACGAGTATGGTTTTCTTTGCGATGCATAAGGCAGTGAAAAGCATATAGGATGTATTTTTTTCTAGTATAACATCTTCAAAGATACCCAATAAGCAAACAGATGGAGAGAGTGGGATATTAATTTTCAAACATTTAGACAAGTCTTCACATACCTGTACCCAGAACCTCTGAACGGGTGGACAGAACCAGAGCGCGTGAATATAATCATCAGGTGTATTACTTATGCACTGTGAGCACTTGTTAGATGGTATAAAGCCCATCTTAAACATTCGCTCCCCTGTATAATGTACTCTATAGAGAACCTTATATTGTATTAATTGTAAATTGGAGATTCTAGTCAATTTAAAAGTATTTGAACATACTTGAGACCAAATTTTTTGTTCAAAGTTGATTGATAAATCTGACTCCCATTTTTCAACAGGTAGTGCTATCGAGTCATCGATTCTAGACAATTTTTTGTATATTTTAGATAATAATTTGGGTGGTTGAAAATTAATAAACTCTAACACACATGTTGGTGTTTCCAACAATGTTTTATTAAGCTTAAATTTCTTTTTTACAATTGACTTAATTTGTTGGTATTGTAGGAAATATTCAAGTCAAGGCGCACGTCTGGAGACGCTGAGAACGGTAAACGAACTGACCAAACTGGACCGAGGGAGACTGACCATCTTCACGAGGTAAAAGTCGTCAAATGCTTTGCCAAGGGTACCAACGTGTAGCCGAGTTCAGCCGGAGAGCTGCCATGCTTCTGGTTAAACACATCAAGATAACTCCCTGACTCTTAACTTTTCTTCCTCCATTTTCTCCTCCTAAACCTTTATCTTCCTAAGCCAGAAACTAAGTTAATGTACCTGCAGAATTGAAATGAGTAAAATATCATCCTTTACTTGTTCTGTTGTTCCTATGTTTCATCTATGCTGAAGTTAATTATAGGAAAAATGATCAACCAATCATGTGTAAATATGTTAACTTGTAATTTATGATTTGTTATTAAATGATTCTACCTTTGGTAGGTCAAACATAATAACGTTTCCTGTGAATTACATCTGGTCAAGGTATAGAATTATTGGTATTAAGCTGAAAAAGAGAGAACTCGTTTAATTAATGATGTATTTTTGTGTCAGTCTAAACCCTGCCAATTTATACATCTAAAATATAGGTAAGTCATTAAACTGACCCCTTCCTATATTACTACAATCCTCCTGAAAGTACTCCTTACTTCTGCTGAGGAACTCCTCTTCATGTGGTGGTGAGGTGAGTCTGGTGCGGGGTGGTCTGTTCAGGTCTTCAAAACGGACATAGAACTTGTTAAGAGCATCAGGCAGTGAGGCAATCCCCATGGTCTATGATGTTTGCAGATGACGTGATCTGTGGTGAGAACAGGGAACAGGTGGAAGAGAACTTGGAGAGGTGGAGGCCGGCAGAACAGTGAGGCTACAAGGAGCAGAGGACACAAAGGTCCAGGACTTCAAGGACTTGGTGTTCACTGTCCAGGAGGACAGGGAGCATGGTGAAGAGTTGAAGAAGAAACTTGATCCGATCGATTTCTTCAGCTTGGATCTCTGAGGAGCTTCCTGCATTCGGGCCTACAACTGCTCGAGGCTCAGACCCGCCGGGAGGATCTCACGTGGAGACCTGCCTCTAACCGGTCACTAGTTCTGATGACCGGACCGGCTGCTGCTTGGGTCTGAACTGGAGTCAAACCTTGGCAGATTTAGTCCAGAACACTTGCATGTGTTTGTTTCAGAAGCTGCTGCCTGCAGCGGGGTTACTTCAGGTCGGGGAGATGATGTTCTCATTCACCGTGGTAGTGTCCTGCAGCCGTTACCATGGCAACTGTGAAACCTTGCCAGGAGTCGAGTTCTGGCCTGGGTTTGAGAAGAAGAGCTGCATGGATCAGGTCTGGAGACGAGGTTGCCCACGGCAACCAACCAGTTCCAGCCAATCAGCCCTGACGGAGTGATGAAACATCAGAACTGTGTGTGTGTGTTTAGAGAACAGTAGGGTGAGGAAGGTTGGGGGCGGGGTTATTTCATGAATTTGACCTAGTTTTATTCTGAACAGCGTGTGTGTGTGTGTGTGTGTGTGTGTGTGTGTGTTCATGCGAGGACGTTTGGGTGGAACTGGACATTGTGAGTCGTTTGTGTTCTTCAGTGTGCGACCAAAGCCAGGTCCCCATAAGGACAAGTCTCGTTGGGGGATTAGAGGTTAGGTTTACTAGTAGTTGCCTAGTACTAGTTTACTATTACTAGTACTAGGCATGTACTAGTAGTTAGGCTATAGAAAATGAATAGTCAATGCAAAGTCCCCGAAAAGTATGTTTACAAGAACGTGTGTGTGGTTCTTCATTAGGCTCGAGCAGCAGGTGTCCTGTCTGTGCAACAGTCTGTTCTTTGTGTGTCTCTGTGTTCTTTGTGTTTGTTCTTATTTAGACCTTTTCTGAGATAAACAACAACAACCTGGGATAAACAACAACCTTAAGGCCTTTTCCACAGCTCCTCTTCAGCACCACTCGACTCGGTTCGCTACGGTTTTGAGCCCTTTTCCACTGTCACTTTTTCATGGAACCGGCCCGCTTTTGGGCCCTTCTTCTCTGTGGTACCAATCGAGCCAAGCCAGCACCAAAATGTGACGTCAGAACACCGTCGGTCACTGATTGGTCAAGGGGCGGAGTCACTGGACCTTTAAGAAACTTTTCAAAACACAGATCCGCCATTTGCAATTACCGTACTTTCCGACTGAAAAGTTGCACCGCCCTTTATGTCGTATCAGTCCAATTATGTCCAATAAAGTGGAAAAATCCATAAACTTGTTGCACCTCTGTACACGTCGCATCTATTATGCATCACCGCTGACGCGTCACGTATGTTACGCGTCAGCGGTGACAACCCAGAAATGTGGGCCGGTGTTTTGCCCCAAAATGTGATATTACAGAGGTCAGATCTTACATCAGTTATTTGTACAAACTGTTTCCTATCTTTCAAATATGCTGGTGAAGATTCTCAGTCATCCAGGACATGATAAAATCAAAAAATGTTCAATACAAAACAACTGGATTTTATTTGTAACAGAAGACGTTTCGCTCTTCATCCGAGGAGCTTTCTCAATTCAAAGAGCAGAGAGTGTGGGGTTCAGGTTTTAAAGGCTGAGATAAGATAAACACATATGTAAATTAACAAATCACACCTCACACCTTAACAGTAGGGGTTTCTTAAGGTCTTTGTTAGTCTATTTCACAGACGAGGCTCCTCTGACTAACAAAGACCTTAATTTAAAGCTGCAGTCTGTAAGTTTTCTAAAAATATATTTTTAACATATTTCTTCACTCTGTCACTATCTCCTGACAGACTGATGTTAGACAAGTAATCTCTGAAAAAAACTATAGTCCTCTGGCTTCTCCCGGTGGTACTACAAGCATTTCTAAAAACCCACAGTGACCCGCCGTTAACCAGCCAATAAAAACAGAGTTTGGTTCATGAACGAGCTTCTCACGCCCATCCCCCGCCCATCCCCCGCCTGGCCAGTCACGAGACAGGCCATGCTGTGGAGGAGGAGCTAAGGAGGGTGAGTTGCAGGTCAGCCGAGAGCAAGGGGGAGGGACCAGAAAGGTGTCTCTGTTCAAATTTTTTATATGTCCAGCGTTTTCCAGAAACTACATACAGCAGCTTTAAGAAACCCCTACTGTTAAGGTGTGAGGTGTGATTTGTCAATCTACATATGTGTGTGTCTTATCTCAGCCTTTAAAATCTGAACCTCACTCTCTGCTCTTTGAATTGAAAAAGCTCCTCGGATGAAGAGCGAAACGTCTTCGGTTACAAATAAAGTTTAGTTGTTTTGTATTGAACGCCTTTTTTTGATTTGATCTTTCAAATAGCTAGATACCCTCTGTAATGCTGGTCCTCTAATACTACATTTATTAAAATTTTCACAAGTCTTTTTTTAAAAATTATTTTATGTGGAAGACTTCTTCAGTCTGAAGAAAAGCAAGTCTGGATGAAAGATGAAACATTTCTCATTATTTTGGTTTTTTGAACCCGTCCAGAGGACCTGACTTAACTTTGTTACATTTTCTACCAGGATTATTGAGCAGCATCATATGTAAAAGTAAAGGTTGAATGAAAACATACATTTAACCCTCGCTAACCTACAAGCTAACCGCAGTCAGGTGTTCCTTCAGCTCTTGGTGTGTTCTGGTGTCGGCAGGGTGACCTGAGCAGCTGCTTCTTGTGTCTGTCCACAGCCCAAACAGATTGGAGATGATTTCTGCGGCCTGGTGTTGAACCAGCCTCTGGGAGGCCTGAGGGTCATCGAGGGCCACCCACTCTATGAGGACCGGACCGAGGGCATGGGCGCCGTGGCGGCGTACACCTATGGGGAGCACACGGTGGTGTTCGTGGGGACCCGCAGCGGACAGCTGAAGAAGGTAGGGTGGACACACCTGAGTTTCTGCTGCTGCTTCCCCGGATGAGACAAAATGGCTTTTGTAATGTTTTAAAATCACTGTTCTAGCGTTTCTGCACGGTTTCTCTTTAAATGACAGCTGGCTCTGGGAGGTTGTTTATTTCCTGCTCACCTGGCTCAGGTGAGCTGCTCACACTTTCTGTCCTCCAGGTCCAGCTGTGGGATTCTGGATCTTTAGTTTGGTTTGAAGGTGGTCAGACGTTTTTTTTGCTGACGCTGAGCTGAATCAGCTGACAGGACGGGCGGTTGTGACTTCAATCTGACCGTCTTTCTAAATACCATACAACTTTATTTATAACGCACTTTAAAAACAACTGTTGGCCAAAGAGCTGGACACAAATTCATACAGGTGTAGAACTCATACAGGTGTAGGACTCATACAGGTGTAGGACTCATACAGGTGTAGGACTCATACAGGTGTAGAACTCATACAGGTGTAGAACTCATACAGGTGTAGAACTCATACAGGTGTAGAACTCATACAGGTGTAGGACTCATACAGGTGTAGGACTCATACAGGTGTAGAACTCATACAGGTGTAGGACTCATACAGGTGTAGGACTCATACAGGTGTAGGACTCATACAGGTGTAGAACTCATACAGGTGTAGAACTCATACAGGTGTAGGACTCATACAGGTGTAGAACTCATACAGGTGTAGAACTCATACAGGTGTAGGACTCATACAGGTGTAGGACTCATACAGGTGTAGGACTCATACAGGTGTAGGACTCATACAGGTGTAGGACTCATACAGGTGTAGGACTCATACAGGTGTAGGACTCATACAGGTGTAGGACTCATACAGGTGTAGGACTCATACAGGTGTAGGACTCATACAGGTGTAGGACTCATACAGGTGTAGGACTCATACAGGTGTAGGACTCATACAGGTGTAGGACTCATACAGGTGTAGGACTCATACAGGTGTAGGACTCATACAGGTGTAGGACTCATACAGGTGTAGGACTCATACAGGTGTAGGACTCATACAGGTGTAGAACTCATACAGGTGTAGGACTCATACAGGTGTAGGACTCATACAGGTGTAGGACTCATACAGGTGTAGGACTCATACAGGTGTAGAACTCATACAGGTGTAGGACTCATACAGGTGTAGAACTCATACAGGTGTAGGACTCATACAGGTGTAGGACTCATACAGGTGTAGGACTCATACAGGTGTAGGACTCATACAGGTGTAGGACTCATACAGGTGTAGGACTCATACAGGTGTAGGACTCATACAGGTGTAGGACTCATACAGGTGTAGGACTCATACAGGTGTAGAACTCATACAGGTGTAGGACTCATACAGGTGTAGGACTCATACAGGTGTAGAACTCATACAGGTGTAGGACTCATACAGGTGTAGGACTCATACAGGTGTAGGACTCATACAGGTGTAGAACTCATACAGGTGTAGGACTCATACAGGTGTAGGACTCATACAGGTGTAGGACTCATACAGGTGTAGGACTCATACAGGTGTAGAACTCATACAGGTGTAGGACTCATACAGGTGTAGAACTCATACAGGTGTAGGACTCATACAGGTGTAGAACTCATACAGGTGTAGGACTCATACAGGTGTAGGACTCATACAGGTGTAGGACTCATACAGGTGTAGGACTCATACAGGTGTAGGACTCATACAGGTGTAGGACTCATACAGGTGTAGGACTCATACAGGTGTAGAACTCATACAGGTGTAGAACTCATACAGGTGTAGGACTCATACAGGTGTAGGACTCATACAGGTGTAGGACTCATACAGGTGTAGGACTCATACAGGTGTAGGACTCATACAGGTGTAGAACTCATACAGGTGTAGAACTCATACAGGTGTAGGACTCATACAGGTGTAGAACTCATACAGGTGTAGAACTCATACAGGTGTAGGACTCATACAGGTGTAGGACTCATACAGGTGTAGAACTCATACAGGTGTAGGACTCATACAGGTGTAGGACTCATACAGGTGTAGAACTCATACAGGTGTAGAACTCATACAGGTGTAGGACTCATACAGGTGTAGGACTCATACAGGTGTAGAACTCATACAGGTGTAGAACTCATACAGGTGTAGGACTCATACAGGTGTAGAACTCATACAGGTGTAGAACTCATACAGGTGTAGGACTCATACAGGTGTAGGACTCATACAGGTGTAGAACTCATACAGGTGTAGAACTCATACAGGTGTAGGACTCATACAGGTGTAGGACTCATACAGGTGTAGAACTCATACAGGTGTAGGACTCATACAGGTGTAGGACTCATACAGGTGTAGAACTCATACAGGTGTAGGACTCATACAGGTGTAGGACTCATACAGGTGTAGGACTCATACAGGTGTAGAACTCATACAGGTGTAGGACTCATACAGGTGTAGGACTCATACAGGTGTAGGACTCATACAGGTGTAGAACTCATACAGGTGTAGGACTCATACAGGTGTAGGACTCATACAGGTGTAGAACTCATACAGGTGTAGAACTCATACAGGTGTAGGACTCATACAGGTGTAGAACTCATACAGGTGTAGGACTCATACAGGTGTAGAACTCATACAGGTGTAGGACTCATACAGGTGTAGGACTCATACAGGTGTAGGACTCATACAGGTGTCCATCCAAGATGGCGCCCATAAGCATGGCTGCGTATCCACCTCTCCTGTGGGTGTTTGGAATTTTTGTGTTTTGTTCGTTCTTCATTGGAGACATAAGTACACTGCTGGTTTATGATCGGAAGCAGCTTCTGGATTTACGGTTTGCTGCCGCGGATGTCGCTGATTCGGGCCAGTATGACCGTACCTCGGGATCGGGGAGGCCCCCTCTACCCCCGTTGCTCGGAGACGAGCTGCCCGTTTACCTCCGCT
This sequence comes from Garcialebias charrua, assembly GCA_038048925.1. Lineage (NCBI taxonomy): Eukaryota > Metazoa > Chordata > Actinopteri > Cyprinodontiformes > Rivulidae > Garcialebias > Garcialebias charrua. The sequence continues at coordinate 12,349 of JBBPBX010078524.1, forward strand.
GCTCTTCGCACCAGCCTGCACGGAGAAATCGATCGACTCGGAGGAAGAAACGCGGCTGTCGAGCTGGCCGGCTGGTGAAGCTCAGAGCCCGGCGTTCTGCCTCGCTGTCTTCAGCTGATGGTCTCGATTCTCATCGCCAGTCTCCCGCGTGCACGGACCAGGAAAACAACGAGGATCTGCAGCCGGAGCAGCTCTCTGTGGGCAGCGAGCCGCGGACGCGCGCTCCCCCACCAGCTGTTAGCACATCAGCTGCTAGCAGCTCATCAGCGGCTAGCTCGGATATCATCAAATTCTGTGTTGTCAACGCCCGATCTGTTTGCAACAAAACGTTCATCCTCAGGGATTACTTTGAAGAGCACGACTTGGACTTTTTCTGCATCACAGAGTCGTGGATGTCGTCTGGTGAGTCCAGCGCGCTGACGGAAATAATACCACCAAACTGTTTGTTTTTTAACGACCCGCGTAGGGCTGCAACTAACGATTATTTCAATAATCGATTAATCGGCCGATTATTTTTTCGATTCATCGATGAATCGGCAAAAAAAAAAAAAAAAGGAAACAAGTTTTAATTATCACCTCTTTATTCCAAAATTTGACTGACATATCAAATCGCACAAAAAACAGGTTGCTACTTGACTATTCTGTTAGTAAAATATTGAATAATTAAAAAATAAAGTTAGTCAGCTTCAATAAAAAATAAATGTACACAAACATATATACAAATGTATTATTTATACCTGCACAAAATGTAGCTACTTTGTAAAATGTGTTTTTGAGGGACAAGTGTAACCTGGATTAAAGGTGTGGATTGTTTTAACCTGGATGGGGCAGCTGTGGCTGAGTTGTTAGAGCAGTCGTCCTCCAATGCAAGAGTTGGGGCTTGGAATCCACCAGCAGTCACATGCCTAAGTGTCCATGGGCAAGACACTGAACCCCATGTTTGTGCCCCATTGGTGTATGAATGTGAGCTAAAGCTCTGATTAGTCTCTTTAGAATGATTTGTTCTTTGTAATCTAGTAGAGTGCTGTATGAATGGGTAAATGAGGACATGTAGTGCTTTACACTACTACAGTATTAACAATGTAAAGCACTTTGAGTATCAATTAGATAGAAAGGTGCTATATAAGTACAGTACAGTCCATTTACCATTACAAGTGTGGATCATTGTAACCTGGGTTAAAAGTGTGCATCATGGCAGTGAAGTCTTCGTCTTCAACCATCGACAGAGGCCTCATGTCAGTGACGTTCATGTAAGGATCTTTCAGTCTCTGCTGCTTGCTGTGGTGGTGTGCATGATGTCTGTCCATCATGAAGGCTGTCATTGTTTGTTGTTTTCTGGAATGAGAGAGAGTTTATATGTATTATATCATAATTTACAGTAACTCAAGAAATGCCTTGTTTCACTTGGTTAAACGCACAAGCACACACACACAAATATAAAATACTAATTACACACACTTGAGTAGATGAATAAATTACTGTAATTCCTGTTTAAATGCAATTCATCCTTCCATACAATGCAGTGACTTTAGACTTTGCCAGCAAATTAAAAGTTGAAGCTAAATCATTAAATTATCACCATCTTTGTGTTAGATTTATTTATAAAACACATTTAAACACTGCTTGTATCGTTACATTAAAAATAAAAACACACACATTCTCTGTCACAGCTAGAAACAAGCAGCTTCAGCTGCCAGAGACACTGGCATCACGTTTTCTCTCTTTGAAACAGAACAAATATGGTTAAGACTTACTTGCTGCTCTTCCTTCATTCACACCGTGGTGAAGCCCGTCATGTTTACATTTCATCTGCGTGGTTATCTCGTGTCGCGTCGTCACTTTTCAAAGCTTTTTTATCTTTGTGAAGCGTCAGGTGCTCCCACACGTTGTAGGACTTATTTTTACAGTTTTCTCTGCGTCGCGTCGGTCATTTGTAAAATAGACTTTGAAAACAGTCTCTGCTCTCTTTCCTCCTCCCTCGCTCTGTTCAGAAGCGCCACACACGCGCAGGCGCAGCACGCTGACGCTGCAGTTTTTTTTTTTTTTTTCAAACTTTATTCAGTCAGGCTCAGCCAGCTTTGACAAAGCTTCACCGGTGAACAAAACAGCTCCGCGGCGCCGTGAAAGATGCATAATCGCGCGACACAACGAATCGATGATGAAATTCGTTGCCAACACTTTTAAAAATCGATTTTTATCGATTTTATCGATTCGTTGTTTCAGCCCTAGACCCGCGACCATCAGGTCGTGGTGGTGGGTTATTAACTATCTTCAAATCAACTTTTGACTGTAAACAACTGTCCATCCCAGTCTCCTGCTCTAGTTTTGAGCTGACTGTGTTTGAACTAGGACATTCACCTGTAACTTTGTGTGCTCTTGTCTACCGGCCGCCTCGTTCTAAGAACTTCATCAGCGAGTTTTCTGATTTCTTGGCTGAAATTACAGCTAAATATTCTCGGGTCGTCATTTCAGGCGACTTCAACTTGCACGTGTGTTGTCCTGAGAAGCCCATGGTTAAGGACTTTTTAGATTTATTGGACTCATTTAATTTAACTCAACACGTGAACTCTTCCACACAGCAGCGTGGACATTTGTTGGACCTTGTTTTAACATGTGATGTGACCGTTTCAAACCTTGAAATAGGAGACAATGCATTCTCAGATCATAGGCCAGTGAATTTTCAGGTCAACATCCCCCATGTAACACCTAAAACATGCATTCCTGCACGTAAAGGCAGGAATGTTAACCATTTAACTGCCGCACGTTTCACTGAGGTTTACAACAATGACATGTTAATTCAGCCCCCGGGGTTCCTCTCCAGCACTGAGGAGCTGACAAACCAGTTTGACTCTGTTTGTTTAAAGGCTTTGGACCAAGTGGCGCCTATTAAATCTAGGAGACCAAAACTCAGGGCTGAACCGTGGCTGAACGACACGACCAGAGCTGTTAGGCAGCAATGCCGAAAGGTGGAGAGGAAGTGGAAAAAAGACAGTCTGCAGGTCTCTTTTGAGATGGTAAAAGAGAGCTGGCGCCGATATCAGAAAGCAGTGAAAACTGCTAAATCACAATACTTCTCTGATATCATTGCTGCAAATTCTCGTAACCCTCGAGTTCTGTTCTCCACCCTAAACTCTGTTCTCCACCTCACTGAACAATCACCCATGGAAGCCTCGACTGAGCTGTGCGAGAACTTCCAACATTTCTTTTTAGATAAAATCGCAACCACCAGGGCTCTCATTTCTCCTCCATCTCACGATCCATCCATCCCACCTCAATCTGTTGCTGTGTTTGAACATTTTGAACCAGTCTCTCTGTCCTCTCTAGAGCAGGTCATGTGCAGCATGAAACCATCTGGCTCCCCCTTCGATGTGGTCCCCCCTCGGCTTCTAAAGGAGGTTTTTCACACTCTAGGTCCCTCCATTCTCTCGATTGTAAATAGCAGTCTATCTTCGGGTGTGGTGCCAAAATCATTAAAACATGCTGCTGTTCAACCCCTCCTGAAAAAACCAAACCTCGACCCGTCAGTATTATCCAACTTCAGGCCTGTCTCCAGACTCCCATTTGTTTCTAAACTTCTAGAGAAAATAGTTGAGTCCCAACTAAAGTGCTTCCTGGAGGATCACGCTATCCCCGAGCTATTCCAGTCTGGCTTCAAATCCCTCCACAGCACTGAGACTGCCCTACTGAAGGTTTTTAACGACATCTTTCTATCCACAGATACTGGTGACTCTGTGCTGCTTGTCCTATTGGACCTCACATCCGCTTTCGACACCATCGACCATGAGATCCTCATTGCTAGGTTGGAGCAGTGGGTGGGCATCTCAGGATCAGCCCTAAACTGGTTCAGATCCTACCTCTCTGACAGGTCTTTTTGTGTGTCCATCAATGATTTTACTTCTGCAGTGGCGGCTCTTAAATGGGGGGTTCCGCAGGGGTCCATCCTGGGTCCTCTCTTGTTCTCCTTATACCTGCTGCCACTCGGTGCTATTTTCCGGAAACACAATATACCTTTCCACTTCTACGCTGATGACTGTCAAATCTACTTCCCCCTAAGACAAAATGGTACAGGCTCTATTCAACCTCTGCTCGACTGCCTGGCTGACATCAGGGACTGGATGGCTTTAAATTTCTTAAGCTTCAATGATAAGAAGTCTGAAGCCATATTGTTCCTTCCCAATGACACAACCTCAAACCACTGCATTGACCTGTCTGCTCTACCCCTGTCCGAAAAACAAAAAGTCAAAAATCTGGGAGTGAT
>JBBPBX010078525.1:2797-16606 GCA_038048925.1 Garcialebias charrua
TTTTTTTTGGGTGGGGGGTGGACTCAAGACGGTTCTTCTCGTCCTGAGCATTTCATTGTATATTGTTGACCTTGTGTTGAACTGCATATGACAAATTAAACCTAACCTGTAGTGTACTACATATAAAAAATACACAACAACTTTTAATGTTGTCCTTTGTTATTTATTGGTTTAATGGAAAACAGGCAGATCACACAAGTCATGAAAAATTAAGCTGCTCCAAGTTGACATGTTGTCCCAAACTGTAAGGCATCAACAATAAGAGGAACACTTGACATTAAATGAAAATGATCGACAAATAGTTGTCCATTAAACAATATGGCCCGAACAGATTCACCAACTGAAAATAAGTTTTGTGGTTTTATAAGTAAGTTAAATTAATAAAGTCGAACGATGTGAAATATGAACAAAGTTTCAATAAATAACTCTGGATATGAAATAATAAAAACATATCCAATTTTTATCATAATTTACTCTTTTTCAACTAAATCTGATGAACTTTCCTTCAGTACCACAGTTTTCTAAAAGAACAGATTTAAAAAAATCCTCCTTGTGTTTGCATTAGTGCATTGCTTGCAGACAAAACCCACAATGCAAAGTGTTTTCACAGATTTAGAGCTCTCTTCTTGTTGTTGAGGAAGAAGTTCCAGTTGTGCCAACGGGGCCCGGTGTTCTGGATGCAGGTGCCTTCATCACTGCAGCTGTGCGCGGAGGGACAGCAGTGCTTCATGTCGCTGCAGCAAACCGCCTGCAGCGAGGACAAAGAGAGCTTTGGTTTAATCTGTGCAATTTGACCATTTTTAGTATTTATTAGGATGCTCTGAGTACTAAATTGAAAGCCTGAAGCTTAAAGGGTCCGTGTACCCTAGTCTTGTTCTGGTTGAGGCATTTTTGATTACATTACTTGCAACAAGATTACATTACTTGCAACAAGATGATTTTTTTTTATTCAGTGTATTTACCTTCTTGTTGATTCAAGAGTCACTTATTAAACATTTATATTTACTACTGTAAGCAGGAAACACATGAAAAAATGTTCCAGTATCTATCATCTGAACGAGTTGTATGATTTTCATTTTGTCCTTGTTTCGTAATGGTTTTGATCCATCTCCATACAACTACAAACCAACATCAAGTTTCTTTAAACAAGATGATTCTCACTTCTTCATTCTTCTTCTTTCGGCTTTTCCCTTTTCAGGGGTCGCCACAGCGAGTCATCCTCCTCCACCTCACTCTGTCCTCTGCATCCTCTGTCCTCACTCCAACTACCTCCATGTCCTCTCTAACTGCATCCATATATCTCCTCTTTGGCCTCCCTCTTTGTCTTTTTCCTGGCAGCTGCATTTCTAACATCCTTCTACCAATATACCCACTGTCCCTCCTCTGGACATGTCCAAACCATCTCAGTCTGGCCTCCCTAACTTTATCTCCCAGTTGTTTAACATGTGCTGTACCTCTGATGATCTCATTCCTGATCTTATCCATCCTTGTCACTCCTAAGGAGAACCTCAGCATCTTCATTTCTGCTACTTCCAGTTCTTTCTCCTGTCTTTTTGTCAATGACACTGTCTCCAGACCATACAACATAGCTGGTCTCACCACTGTCTTGTAAACTTTTCCTTTGACCTTTGCTGACACCTTTTTGTCACAAATCACTCCTGAAACTTTTCTCCATCCGCTCCATCCTGCCTGGACTCTCTTCTTCACCTCTTTACCACATTCCCCATTTTCCTGGACAGTGGACCCCAAGTACTTGAAGTCCTGCACCTTTGTGACCTCTGCTCCTTGTAGCCTCACTGTTCCACTGGCCTCCCTCTCATTCACACACATGTACTCTGTCTTACTACGGCTGACTTTCATTCCTCTTCTTTCAAGTGAATACCTCCACCTCTCCAAGTTCTCTTCCACCTGTTCCCTGTTCTCACCACAGATCACAATGTCATCTGCAAACATCATAGTCCATGGGGATTCCTGCCTGACCTCATCTGCCTATAATCATAATACTGTTTACATTCTCTGTTTACATTTATTAATACTGTTTACTTTTATTACTACTGCTTACATGTAATTACTACTGTTTACATTTTCACTACTCTAATATCTACACCACTGCTGATACATATACAGTGTGCTCTGAACGGTCTTATTTAGGGATGCCCAATGTGCCTTACTGCATATGCCACTTTTTGCCTCTATAACGACATCAACTACTACCTCATACATATACTGTGTACATTAACTCATACGCTGCTTTGCCACTTTGCAAATGTCAATGCTAGAAACCTTTAGTTTATTTTAGTTATACTTTTTATACTCTTTTTTTTATACTAGTATGCAAAAAACTCAGGACAGTATTATGTTCATTAAATGTTTAATGTTTTAGCTTTAGAGTTGGTGTAAATTTTATGTTCATTAAATGTTTAATGTTTTAGTTTTAGAGTTGGTGTAAATTTTCATACTCTTATACCACTATGCAAAAACTCAGGACAGTGTTAGTTTTACTATTTTATGCTTATGTCTATTATTATATGTTTCAGTGTTTCAATGTTTAGATGTTTACTGTTGCACCGAGGGACTGAGAGAAACGCAATTTCGGTCCTGTGTATGTCCTGTACAGTACATATTGCAGATCTGACAATAAAGTTGACTTTGACTTTTGACTTTGATCTGTTAGTCGGTCCATCACCAGAGCAAACAAGAAGGGGCTCAGAGCCGATCCTTGATGCAATCCCACCTCCACCTTGAAGCTATCTGTCACTCCTACAGCACATCTCACCACTGTCCTGCTGTCTTCATACATGTCCTGTACCAGTCTAACATACTTTTCTGCCACTCCAGATTTCCTCATGCAATACCACACCTCCTCTCTTGGCACCCTGTCATATGCTTTTTCTAAATCCACAAACACACAATGGAGTTCTTTCTGACCCTCTCTGTACTTCTCTATCAACATCCTCAAAGCAAAGATGGCATCTGTGGTGCTCTTTCTTGGCATGAAACCATACTGCTGCTCACAGATAGTCACCTCTTGTCTAAGCCTTCCTTCCACAACTCTCTCCCAGATCTTCATCGTGTGGCTCATCAACTTAATTCGAGTTCATCAAACAAGATGATTCTCACATTCAGAGAAAATAACTTGTTACAGAACACTGGTCTTGAGGGTTTGTGTGTGTTTGTTATAAAAGTCCTGACTTTGAGGTCTGAGCTACAATTTATGCATTAATTCTTCTAAATAAATTAAACTTTTTTTCTGTTTTGGACACCATAAGGCATCCAGTCTGCAATAATTAAAAATAAGTTTACACTTGGCTTCACTTTTCTTGAGTATATCTTGTCATCCCTGCCTTACTTTTAAAGTGCATCAGGATGGACAGAAATAAAATCATCAGTGTGCAGAGTGTCGTACGTCAGGAGACGGACAGCAGCCCCAGGTAGTGGCGGACGTCCTGCAGCAGGTCTCCTTGTCGTTGCAGTTGTACTGGCCGTCACACTGGATGACATTGTGCTTTAACGGAGCGAGCTGGAGGTGGTACTCGGGCAGGTAGATCGAGGTCAGGGGGATGGTCTCCAGCTGCAGCAGGATGACCTTCTGACAGGACCTGGACCCGATGTCGCAGGTGTAACCCTGAGGGCAGCAGTGCTCCATATCTGCACAGCACACAGCCTGCACGCAGAGAGCAAACACATCTTAGCCTAATGAAGCTAACAAATACTGCTACTGCATCTTACTGCTTCACTCATACAGGTGGTCCCCGACTTACGAGCGCATCGACATACGAGGTTCCGGACTTACGAGCTGACTAACAAACAGTAAAGTTGTACAGAACATACAGAAAATACAGCACTGGTATGTGTTTTTAGATGAAAGTGTGTTAGCTAACAGTTTGTAAACAAGTTTCTGAGCATGTTTATGAACTAGTATGTACGTTTGTGTTGAAAAACGAGTGTTCGTAGTAGCGCTAGCATAAATTTTCCGACTTACGACCGAAAATCCGGACTTACGAGCAACACGTGTTTCGTGTTCCGACATACGAATTTTCGTCTTACGAGCGACTCGTAGGAACGGAACTCGCTCGTAAGTCGGGGACCACCTGTATTGAAGAAAATATGGCTTTATGATACTTGGAAATCATTGTATTCTATTTCCATTCACAACATTTTTTTATATATTTATTTAATTTATAACCCTAACTGTTTTTGGAATTGGGGTTGTATCACTAATCTTACAAACACAAACAGGCTCACATTTGGCAGCGGGCAGCAGCCCCACTCGCCCGTGAACAGTTCGCAGCATGAAGTGTGTTCAGGACAGTTGTTCAGAGCGTCGCACTGCACTGAGCTGGGATCAGCTGGAACGCTGGTGGCGGCTGGGATCTTAGTGTACCACGGGATCACCACGTCCTGTTTAACACACGAAGTCCTGCTCTCATCACACCTGTAGCCGACAGGGCAGCAGTGGGACTCTTCAGCACAGCACACCGCCTGCAGAGACAAATGGGATAGTTTCACAACGGGCATGAAAACCTTCAACTGTGCCCACATCTGGAGTGAAAGGCTAAAGTTTCAGACATGCAAAAATATGTAGTTAAAATTTAGAATGAAACAATTATTTAACTAACAATTATTATGTAGATGATTTACATTTTATTGTATGATTGCAACCTGTAGCTAAGAATAAATAAAAGACTAAAAACCACCAAGAGGGGATTTGGGGGGTGAGCTCCCCTAAAAAAATAAGCTGGTGGCAACCCCACTGGCCCCCCCTTGACCAGAAAGTTTTATCCTCAAGGTTTTGCTTGGTGTGCATTTTTGGGATCAGAAGATCANTTTATGATACTTGGAAATCATTGTATTCTATTTCCATTCACAACATTTTTTTATATATTTATTTAATTTATAATTATTTAGTTTAACATCCTAACTGTTTTTGGAATTGGGGTTGTATCACTAATCTTACAAACACAAACAGGCTCACATTTGGCAGCGGGCAGCAGCCCCACTCGCCCGTGAACAGTTCGCAGCATGAAGTGTGTTCAGGACAGTTGTTCAGAGCGTCGCACTGCACTGAGCTGGGATCAGCTGGAACGCTGGTGGCGGCTGGGATCTTAGTGTACCACGGGATCACCACGTCCTGTTTAACACACGAAGTCCTGCTCTCATCACACCTGTAGCCGACAGGGCAGCAGTGGGACTCTTCAGCACAGCACACCGCCTGCAGAGACAAATGGGATAGTTTCACAACGGGCATGAAAACCTTCAACTGTGCCCACATCTGGAGTGAAAGGCTAAAGTTTCAGACATGCAAAAATATGTAGTTAAAAATTAGAATGAAACGATTATTTAATTAACAATTATTATTATATATTTGTAGATGATTATTTACATTTTCTTGATTGAAACCTGTAGCTAAGAATAAATAAATAAATAACTAAAAACTACCAAGAGGGGATTTGGGGGGTGGTCTCCCCTAAAAAAAAAATGCTGGTGGCATCCCCACTGGCCCCCCTTGACCAGACAGTTTTATCCTCAAGGTTTTGCTTGGGGTGCATTTTTGGGATCAGAACATCATAAACATAAAAATGAACCTTGCTTTTGTGCAACTAGGAGTTAAAAATATAAGTTTTAAAATAAAATAAAAAAACTTTAAAAACGGCCCCCCTTATTAAGGACAACCAACGTTCTTACAAAAAAAAAAGATGATTGAATGTCCATCTACAACTAAGTAAGTAAGTGATCGTGTGTCACTTCGTTTTCAAGGTTTGACCGAAATGGCTACAACGTCATCATTTCACAACACAATCTGAGTTCCTCTAGGAAAGTCAGCAGACGTTCCTTCAAGCAACGCTACAAGATTCTCTACATTTTCACTTTTAAGGAACCGTAATTTCCAGCCTATAAGTCACAGTTCTTTGTATAATTTACATGCCCTGCAACTTATACACTGAAGCGACTTATTTACTGTATGTTTTTTCCCCCACATTTATAAACCAATTTTTGGCTGAGATATGACCGTTTTCATTCATTCTGACATTGAAAATATTGAACACTACCACTGCCGCTAGATGGCACTTGAGTAGTATGACATGCCGTTGTGTCATGTAATAGGTAAAAGTGGCTCTTAATGACACAATTGGCTTTCCATAGACTGCCATCTTCGTGCAGCTCCGGGATCATGCCTGGAGCAACCGTCAAACCAGCTTCATTTCACAGCGCCGCCCCGGCAAAATGACGCTGATTTGACCATTAAAGTGCATTTATTAAGTAAAAGTTCAACTGAGACACACCCTTACCATAATGTCGAGCAAACAAACAATTGTTTTAAGTGTTAATCTTGTTAAAGTCCTCCCGTGCACGCTCCCACGGCTGCCATTTGGCAACCAATTGATTTGTGGCACAACACCGGCCTGCATTTCCAGGTTGTCAGCAGTGACTCGAGACAAACGTGACACGTCAGCGGTGACGCCTAATAGATGCGACTTATACGGCGGAAAAATACGGTAAATATTTTTTGGTCCAACACCTCAGGAACTGTACAGCAAAATGAGTCACTAGTTCTCTGAGGGTCATTCTGATCCAACAATTTCCTGCATGATCAATAAAGTTCTTATCTTATCTTATCTTAAACATCCATTATGGATTTAAAAACAAGACAAGAGTAAAAACATTGAAAAAATTAAAAACAAAACTGTGTCAATACTTTAAGCGCCACATTCTAATAACCGAGACAAAATCACACGTGGAACTGATAACCTCAGCTGGAGCAACAACACCACCAGCCTGATCAAGAAAGGTCATCAGAGACTCTACTTCCTCAGACGGCTGAGACGAGCTGGTCTGAGCAGCCCAGTCCTCACCTCCTTCTACAGGTGTGCAGTGGAGAGCATCCTGTGCTCCAGCATCAACGTGTGGCATGGAGGCTGCACAGTTGAAGAGAGGAAAGCTCTGCAGAGAGTGGTGAAGGCTGCACAGAAGTCTGTTGGAGTCAGTCTCCCCACCATCACAGACATTTACACCTCTAGATGCAGGAAAAGAGCCACCTGTATCATGAAAGACCTCACTCATCCAGCACACTCACTCTTTGCCCCACTCCCCTCAGGACGGAGGTTGAGGAGCATCAAGTGTAGAACCACTAGACTGAGGAACAGCTTCTACCCTGAGGCTGTTAGACTCATGAATAAATAAAAATAAAATTAAAATAAACACTGCAAAATATCACATCATGCTGATGCTGATCTGTTTTCTTGTTGCTGTGTTCATCTGTGTTCATCTGTGACCATCTGCTCATACAAACTCATGTTCGTGCTGCTGTTTATTCCCACTATATTAGGCTTAGTGTATTACTAGTTGATGTTTTTCTTAGTTAGTTCTAGATGTTATTACTGTTTTTCTCTTTCATTTGTTGTTGGATGTAACTGGGACCTCGTGTACATAATCTCGTTTTCATCTCATGTACCACATGCGGTGCAAATGACAATAAAGACTCTCTGACTCTGAATATTACACATTGGTTCTGTTGAAAAGCATGAATTATGAGGTCAGTGTTGTTTTGATGAAGAGGAGCTCACCTGCGGCAGCGGACAACAGCCCCATTTGTTACAAGAAGCCATGAAGCAGCAGGTTGTGTCCCGGGGGCAGCTGGTGTGATCGTCACACTGAAGCCTGTCCTCCACGTCGTACTCTTCAGCTTCCTGTTGTGTTGAAACCTCTTCCTCAGCCGTCATCGAGACCGTCACCTGGATTTGGGTCGTAGTTTCCTCTGTGGGGGGTGTTGCAGAGGTAAACGCAGGGATGTTCTGGGTCAGGGAGGCTGAGTCTGAAGCATTCACACAGGACAGAACAGAACATGGTTTGAAGAACAGAACATGATGTAAAGAACAGAACATGGTTTGTAGAAAATAACATAGTGTGTAGAACAGAACATGATGTAAAGAACAGAACATGGTTTGTAGAAAATAACATGGTGTGTAGAACAGAACATGATGTAAAGAACAGAACATGGTTTGTAGAAAATAACATGGTGTGTAGAACAGAACATGATGTAAAGAACAGAACATGGTTTGTAGAAAATAACATGGTTTGTAGAACAGAACATGATGTATAGAACAGAACATGGTTTGTAGAACAGAACATGATGTATAGAACAGAACATGGTTTGAAGAACAGAACATGATGTAAAGAACAGAACATGGTTTGTAGAACTATGGTTTGTAGAACAGAACATGGTGTGTAGAACAGAACATGGTTTGTAGAACAGAATATGGTTTGTAGAACAGAACATGGTTTGTAGAACAGAACATGGTGTGTAGAACAGAACATGGTTTGTAGAACAGAACATGGTTTGTAGAACAGAACATGGTTTGTAAAGAACATGGTTTGAGAACATGGTTTGTAGAACAGAACATGGTTTGTAGAACAGAACATGGTTTGTAGAACAGAACATGGTTTGTAGAACAGAACATGGTGTGTAGAACAGAACATGGTTTGTAGAACAGAACATGGTGTGTAGAACAGAACATGGTGTAGAACAGAACATGGTGTGTAGAACAGAACATGGTTTGTAGAACAGAACATGGTGTGTAGAACAGAACATGGTTTGTAGAACAGAACATGGTGTGTAGAACAGAACATGGTGTGTAGAACAGAACATGGTGTGTAGAACAGAACATGGTGTGTAGAACAGAACATGGTGTGTAGAACAGAACATGGTGTGTAGAACAGAACATGGTTTGTAGAACAGAACATGGTGTGTAGAACAGAACATGGTTTGTAGAACAGAACATGGTGTGTAGAACAGAACATGGTGTGTAGAACAGAACATGGTGTGTAGAACAGAACATGGTGTGTAGAACAGAACATGGTGTGTAGAACAGAACATGGTTTGTAGAACAGAACATGGTTTGTAGAACAGAACATGGTGTGTAGAACAGAACATGGTTTGTAGAACAGAACATGGTGTGTAGAACAGAACATGGTGTGTAGAACAGAACATGGTTTGTAGAACAGAACATGGTGTGTAGAACAGAACATGGTGTGTAGAACAGAACATGGTTTGTAGAACAGAACATGGTGTGTAGAACAGAACATGGTGTGTAGAACAGAACATGGTTTGTAGAACAGAACATGGTTTGTAGAACAGAACATGGTGTGTAGAACAGAACATGGTTTGTAGAACAGAACATGGTTTGTAGAACAGAACATGGTTTGTAGAACAGAACATGGTGTGTAGAACAGAACATGGTTTGTAGAACAGAACATGGTGTGTAGAACAGAACATGGTGTGTAGAACAGAACATGGTGTGTAGAACAGAACATGGTGTGTAGAACAGAACATGGTGTGTAGAACAGAACATGGTGTGTAGAACAGAACATGGTTTGTAGAACAGAACATGGTGTGTAGAACAGAACATGGTGTGTAGAACAGAACATGGTGTGTAGAACAGAACATGGTGTGTAGAACAGAACATGGTGTGTAGAACAGAACATGGTTTGTAGAACAGAACATGGTGTGTAGAACAGAACATGGTGTGTAGAACAGAACATGGTGTGTAGAACAGAACATGGTGTGTAGAACAGAACATGGTGTGTAGAACAGAACATGGTGTGTAGAACAGAACATGGTGTGTAGAACAGAACATGGTGTGTAGAACAGAACATGGTGTGTAGAACAGAACATGGTGTGTAGAACAGAACATGGTGTGTAGAACAGAACATGGTGTGTAGAACAGAACATGGTTTGTAGAACAGAACATGGTGTGTAGAACAGAACATGGTGTGTAGAACAGAACATGGTTTGTAGAACAGAACATGGTTTGTAGAACAGAACATGGTGTGTAGAACAGAACATGGTTTGTAGAACAGAACATGGTTTGTAGAACAGAACATGGTTTGTAGAACAGAACATGGTGTGTAGAACAGAACATGGTTTGTAGAACAGAACATGGTTTGTAGAACAGAACATGGTTTGTAGAACAGAACATGGTGTGTAGAACAGAACATGCTTGTAGAACAGAACATGGTTTGTAGAACAGAACATGGTGTGTAGAACAGAACATGGTTTGTAGAACAGAACATGGTGTGTAGAACAGAACATGGTGTGTAGAACAGAACATGGTGTGTAGAAAAGAACATGGTTTGTAGAACAGAACATGGTTTGTAGAAAAGAACATGGTTTGTAGAACAGAACATGGTTTGAAGAACAGAACATGGTTTGTAGAACAGAACATGGCTTGTAGAAAATAACATGGTTTGTAGAACATGGTTTGTAGAACAGAACATGGTTTGTAGAACAGAACATGGTTTGTAGAATAGAACATGGTTTGTAGAACAGAACATGGTTTGTAGAACAGAACATGGCTTGTAGAAAATAACATGGTTTGTAGAACAGAACATGGTTTGTAGAAAATAACATGGTTTGTAGAACAGAACATGGTTTGTAGAACAGAACATGGTTTGTAGAACAGAACATGGTTTGTAGAACAGAACATGGTTTGTAGAACAGAACATGGTTTGTAGAACAGAACATGGTTTGTAGAACAGAACATGGTTTGTAGAACAGAACATGCTTGTAGAACAGAACATGGTTTGTAGAACAGAACATGGTTTGTAGAACAGAACATGGTTTGTAGAAAGAACATGGTTTGTAGAACATGGTTTGTAGAACAGAACATGGTTTGTAGAAAATAACATGGTTTGTAGAACAGAACATGGTTTGTAGAACAGAACATGGTTTGTAGAACAGAACATGGTTTGTAGAACAGAACATGGTTTGTAGAACAGAACATGGTTTGTAGAAAATAACATGGTTTGTAGAACAGAACATGGTTTGTAGAACAGAACATGGTTTGTAGAAAATAACATGGTTTGTAGAACAGAACATGGTTTGTAGAAAATAACATGGTTTGTAGAACAGAACATGGTTTGTAGAAAATAACATGGTTTGTAGAACAGAACATGGTTTGTAGAACAGAACATGGTTTGTAGAACAGAACATGGTTTGTAGAAAATAACATGGTTTGTAGAACATGGTTTGTAGAACAGAACATGGTTTGTAGAACATGGTGTGTAGAACAGAACATGGTTTGTAGAACAGAACATGGTGTGTAGAACAGAACATGGTTTGTAGAACAGAACATGGTTTGTAGAACAGAACATGGCTTGTAGAAAATAACATGGTTTGTAGAACATGGTTTGTAGAACAGAACATGGTTTGTAGAACAGAAATAACATGGTTTGTAGAACAGAACATGGTTTGTAGAACAGAACATGGTTTGTAGAACAGAACATGGTTTGTAGAACAGAACATGGTGTGTAGAACAGAACATGGTTTGTAGAACAGAACATGGTTTGTAGAACAGAACATGGTTTGTAGAACAGAACATGGTTTGTAGAACAGAACATGGTTTGTAGAACAGAACATGGTTTGTAGAACAGAACATGGTTTGTAGAACAGAACATGGTTTGTAGAACAGAACATGGTTTGTAGAACAGAACATGGTTTGTAGAACAGAACATGGTTTGTAGAAAAGAACATGCTTGTAGAACAGAACATGGTTTGTAGAACAGAACATGGTTTGTAGAACAGAACATGGTTTGTAGAACAGAACATGGTGTGTAGAACAGAACATGGTGTGTAGAACAGAACATGGTTTGTAGAACAGAACATGGTGTGTAGAACAGAACATGGTGTGTAGAACAGAACATGGTTTGTAGAACAGAACATGGTTTGTAGAACAGAACATGGTGTGTAGAACAGAACATGGTTTGTAGAACAGAACATGGTTTGTAGAACAGAACATGGTTTGTAGAACAGAACATGGTTTGTAGAACAGAACATGGTTTGTAGAACAGAACATGGTGTAGAACAGAACATGGTGTGTAGAACAGAACATGGTTTGTAGAACAGAACATGGTGTGTAGAACAGAACATGGTGTGTAGAACAGAACATGGTTTGTAGAACAGAACATGGTTTGTAGAACAGAACATGGTGTGTAGAACAGAACATGGTTTGTAGAACAGAACATGGTGTGTAGAACAGAACATGGTGTGTAGAACAGAACATGGTTTGTAGAACAGAACATGGTTTGTAGAACAGAACATGGTTTGTAGAACAGAACATGGTGTGTAGAACAGAACATGGTGTGTAGAACAGAACATGGTGTGTAGAACAGAACATGGTTTGTAGAACAGAACATGGTGTGTAGAACAGAACATGGTGTGTAGAACAGAACATGGTTTGTAGAACAGAACATGGTTTGTAGAACAGAACATGGTGTGTAGAACAGAACATGGTGTGTAGAACAGAACATGGTTTGTAGAACAGAACATGGTGTGTAGAACAGAACATGGTTTGTAGAACAGAACATGGTTTGTAGAACAGAACATGGTTTGTAGAACAGAACATGGTTTGTAGAACAGAACATGGTGTGTAGAACAGAACATGGTTTGTAGAACAGAACATGGTTTGTAGAACAGAACATGGTTTGTAGAACAGAACATGGTTTGTAGAACAGAACATGGTTTGTAGAACAGAACATGGTTTGTAGAACAGAACATGGTTTGTAGAAAAGAACATGCTTGTAGAACAGAACATGGTTTGTAGAACAGAACATGGTTTGTAGAACAGAACATGGTGTGTAGAACAGAACATGGTGTGTAGAACAGAACATGGTGTGTAGAACAGAACATGGTGTGTAGAACAGAACATGGTTTGTAGAACAGAACATGGTTTGTAGAACAGAACATGGTTTGTAGAACAGAACATGGTTTGTAGAACAGAACATGGTTTGTAGAACAGAACATGGTGTGTAGAACAGAACATGGTTTGTAGAACAGAACATGGTTTGTAGAACAGAACATGGTTTGTAGAACAGAACATGGTTTGTAGAACAGAACATGGTTTGTAGAACAGAACATGGTTTGTAGAACAGAACATGGTTTGTAGAACAGAACATGGTTTGTAGAACAGAACATGGTTTGTAGAACAGAACATGGTTTGTAGAACAGAACATGGTTTGTAGAACAGAACATGGTTTGTAGAACAGAACATGGTTTGTAGAACAGAACATGGTTTGTAGAACAGAACATGGTTTGTAGAACAGAACATGGTTTGTAGAACAGAACATGGTGTGTAGAACAGAACATGGTTTGTAGAACAGAACATGGTTTGTAGAACAGAACATGGTTTGTAGAACAGAACATGGTTTGTAGAACAGAACATGGTTTGTAGAACAGAACATGGTTTGTAGAACAGAACATGGTTTGTAGAACAGAACATGGTTTGTAGAACAGAACATGGTTTGTAGAACAGAACATGGTTTGTAGAAAATAACATGGTTTGTAGAACAGAACATGGTTTGTAGAACAGAACATGGTTTGTAGAACAGAACATGGTTTGTAGAACAGAACATGGTTTGTAGAACAGAACATGGTTTGTAGAACAGAACATGGTTTGTAGAACAGAACATGGTTTGTAGAACAGAACATGGTTTGTAGAACAGAACATGTGTAGAACAGAACATGGTTTGTAGAACAGAACATGGTTTGTAGAACAGAACATGGTTTGTAGAACAGAACATGGTTTGTAGAACAGAACATGGTTTGTAGAACAGAACATGGTTTGTAGAACAGAACATGGTTTGTAGAACAGAACATGGTTTGTAGAACAGAACATGGTTTGTAGAACAGAACATGGTTTGTAGAACAGAACATGGTTTGTAGAACAGAACATGGTTTGTAGAACAGAACATGGTTTGTAGAACAGAACATGGTTTGTAGAACAGAACATGGTTTGTAGAACAGAACATGGTTTG
>JBBPBX010078526.1:0-16606 GCA_038048925.1 Garcialebias charrua
TTGGCCTTGTGGTGCGGACACAACAATCTCACTCTCAACGTGGAGAAGACAAAGGAGATTGTCGTGGACTTCAGGAAGAGGGATGCACAACATGCCCCTCTGACCATCAACAGCACCGCAGTGGAGAGAGTGGACAGCACCAAGTTCCTGGGAGTGCACGTCTCGAAGGACCTGTCCTGGAGCAGGAACACTGCAGCACTGGCCAAGAAGGCTCACCAGCGCCTCTACTTTCTCCGCAAGCTGAAAAGGGCTGGAGCTTCAACCCCCATCATGTGCACCTTCTACAGGGGTGCCATAGAAAGTGTCCTGACCAGCTGCATCACGGTGTGGTTTGGTGCATGTACTGCATCATGCCGCAAGAGCCTCCAGCGCATCGTGAGAGCAGCTGAGAAGATCGTCGGCACCTCCTTGCCCTCACTGCAGGACTTACACAGCAAACGCCTCACTCGGAAAGCCCTCTGCATGGCAGGTGATCCCACACACCCACTACACAGCCGCTTTAGACTGCTGCCATCAGGGAGGAGACTGAGGAGTCTCCAGGCTCGTACCAGCAGACTGAGAGACAGCTCTGTTCATCAGGCAGTCAGAATGCTAAACACTCTGCCTGCTCTGCCTCCCCTCCCATTTGAACTGCCTTAACACAAAAAACTTTCTCACACATTACCACTCAACACAAAGTTTTTAACACTGGACCCTGTGTCATCAAACGGGTTATTCACTAAACTCTCGGTCATGTGCTCATTCAGTTTGCACTACTTCTCATATTTGCACTAATGTTTGTATTACATTACTGCCTATAGTCTTACTACTGTTTACATTCACTGTTTACATTTATTAATACGGTTTACATTTATTACTACTGTTTTACATTTATTACTACTGTTTACATTTACACTACTTTTATATCTACACTACTGCTGATACATATACAGTATTCTCTGACTAGCCTTATCTAAGGATGCCAAATGTGCCTTATGTGCCTTACTGCATATGCCACTTTGCCTCTATACCAACATCAACTACCTCATACATATACTGTGTACATTAACTCATATGCTGCTGTGCCACTCTTTGCAAATGTCAATGCTAGAACCTTCAGTTTATTTTATAGATATACTTTTTATACTACTATGAAAAAACTCAGGACAGTATTACACTTTTATTATTTCATTTTATGCTTATGTTCATTGGGTGTTTGGTGTTTTAGGGGTGTTTGGTGTTTCAGTGTTGGTGTAAATTTTCATACTTTTATACTACTATGAAAAAACTCAGGACAGTGTTACACTTTTACTATTTTATGCTTATGTTTATTAAATGTTTTAGTGTTTAGTGTTTAGATGGTTACTGTTGCACCGAGGGACTGAGAGAAACGCAATTTCAATCCTGTGTATGTCCTGTACATATTGCAGTTCTGACAATAAAGTTGACTTTGATAATTGTCCCATTATGCACCGATATAAACACAGGGAACAAGCAGTGTACATTTTCATCTTCAAATCACTTCTTGGTCTGCTGCCCTCATACATCTCCTCCTACATGTCTTTGCGTGAGTGCAGCTACAGCGTGCGCTCTCAGGACATGATCACCTGCAGTGTTCCGTCAGTGAGGACTGAACTTGGAAAAAGGGCCTTCTCCTACTCTGCTCCTGCTTCCTGGAATATCTTACAAAAAGATCTGAAGCTCTCGGCCCTGACCTCTCTGGATGGTTTTCAGAATCTGTTGGAATCCTGGCAAAAACCAATGCAGATATGTTCCTGTCTTTGATTTTTTTTTGTACATCTACCTTATAATGTTTTTGCTACTTTTTGCTACTTTTTCTTTTCTTTTGTTTATTGTTTAATGTATTTGTATCATTGATGTTCATCATTCTTTAGTTTGTAGCAGGTCCCTTTCGTAAATGAGCCCTCGAGGCTCAATAAGATTTACCTGACTAAATAAAGGTTGAATGAAAAAAGTGTCCTTATTGGCAAAAGGTGTAATTCTACAATGTATCCAGCAGAGGGCGCATGCAGACTACTTTCAAGTCATGGTCGTTCACTTTAACTTTCACTTTCACATTCAACACAGAAGAAACAGCGAGCAATACTGTAGCGTATTTTGCTGAACAGAGCATGGTAAGTTTATTTTAACTGATCTGAAAAACAAATCAATATAAATCATCTTCAATTCTCCAACTCACTTGTCAATAGCTCAAGTTAACAAGTTAACATTAGATAGCATAGCCTATTGCCTTGTAAATCTTTAGCCAGAACAATATCTAATGACGCAGAGGTAAAACATACCAGTGTTAGTAACGTCATCTTTGTCGTGCTCAATGAAACGCATTGTTTGTCTGAAATCTTTACTTCTCTGCAAAGAAAAAACTAAAACACTGCAGTGGTTAATACTAATTAGGCCACATGACTGTTTAACAGTGAACAGAGAAGGACGTTTCCTTGTTTAATTTACATTTATGTAACAAGCTTAATAATTTTATGGTGGAGGAAAGAAAATGTAAAAGCATGTTAAGAAGATCGTTTCAAGACTTCTAGTGTTAAAGGTGCTATGTGTAATAGGGGTGGGCGATATGGCTCAAAAATTATATCGTGATATTTCAGAGTATTATCACGATAACGATAAATTTCGTGATATAACCTAAAAAAAAAATCAAATGTATTTATTTGACAAAATTAACTTAACATGTTGCTTTGCAGTATTATATAAAATTTTTAAAAACAACAAGGGGTAATTTTACTGAAATTACTTTATTTAGTAAAGTATTTAGTCTCCAAGTAAAACTACACCTGCACTTTAGTTTTTGTGGTGTTTTTTTAATCTATATTTTGTGCAGACTTTTTCCAATCTAAATAACAATCATTTTTAAAGTGCAGGTGTAGTTTCCTAAAACAACTAGCCTAAATAAAATGAAGTTTGTGTCATTCCTCTGATTCATTTTTTTAACTGATCTGTCTCTGATGGAGTTGTAATGTATACAGCAGTGTTGTGCATGTATATTACAGAGTGCCAGTGAACGCACCGCGAGTGAGAGCGTGACGTAGGCGCGCAGGTTCGGGTGTGAAAGAAAGTCAGAGAACGGAGCGGTGGAGGATCATGCAGTCTGTTAAGTGTATTTGTGCAGCTTAAACAATAAAGCAACGTCTGCTACAAACCAGCAAGGTTATTGAGCGTGCAGAGAAACATCACAGGAGCGGCCGTGGTGTAGTGGTAATGGCAGTCGTCTCCCGATCGGAAAGTTGGCGGTTCGACTCCCGGGACCCGCACCATGTGTCGTTGTGTCCTTGGGCAAGACACTTAACCCTGAGTTGCTCCCGGTAGGACTGGAAAGCACCTTGCATGGTAGTCTGCCGCCACCGGTTTATGAATGTGTGTAGCATTCAATATATGTGTAGCACTTTGAGATTTTCAGTAATGAAAAGTGCGTTATAAATTGAATTTATTATTATTATTATTATTATTAGACTGTGGAGCCGCGCGTGTTTGTAACACAGTTTACAGCGAGGACACGGATGCTCAGAGCGGAGCGGGGCGGGGGAGGGGGGACAGCTGTCTATGCCTGCAGAGCAGGGGGGGAGAGAAGCTGAGACGCGCGCGCGTTGTTTTTAACATTTTAGCAGTAACTAATTAGCGTTTTACACCAGTACAGACTGTTGGAGGGGATGTGCGCAGTTGTTTAAAGCGCTCGGGTGTTAAGGGGCGGGGCGCCCTGACGTATTACGTCATGAAATTAGCATATCATGATATAAGATTTTTGCCCGGGCAAGCTTTTTATACCGGTATTACCGGTAACGATATGATATGGCCCAGCCCTAATGTGTAACTTTCTGTAGAGTGCAGAACTTAGAAAAAAATTAAACAGGCAAAGCATTCTGATCCCTCCCCCTCAGAGCCATATATGGCTCTGCTCCCCCTGGCCCTGCTGAAATTCAAATTCAAGCTCTGTTTTTATTGGCTGATTCAAATTCAAGCTCTGTTTTTATTGGCTGGTTACAAACTCTGTTTTTATTGGCTGGTTAATGGCGGGTCACTCTGTGTTTTTAGTGTTTTTATAAATGCTGATAGAGAAGCAAGGGGACTATAGTTTTTTTCAGAGATTACTTTGTCTAACATCAGTCTGTCAGTAGATAGTGACAGAGTGAAGAAATATGTTAAAACATATTGTTAGAAAAGTTACAGACTGCATTACAAAGTTACATAGTGCAGCTTTAAAACAGGTTTAAATGTAGCTGTTTACTTAGATTCTTGGGGGTGGACAAAGCTAAAAATTTGTCAGCCGTTATATTGATTATCAGCATTAGCCTTCCCTGACCAATATCGGTAATAGGCTAAATTTCCATGTCGGGCTCTAGTTTAAATCATCTAACCTTTATGATGACTTAAGTCTTATTAGAGGTACATGAACACACAGCATGACAATCACAAACACCTGGACAACAAAATGGAGGAGATAAGCAAGACAATTAACAGAGAGACCAGGGAGTGTAGGGATGGGGACCCATCACCTGAGAGCAACATGCTTACAACTGTTATCTTGAAGTTCTAGGGTGTAGAGAGCCACAGAAACGGTTATGGTAGGCCGGATTTGGCCCACGGGCCTTGAGTTTGACACATGCGATCTAGTGGTACTAAAAGTAACAAAAGAAGAAGAAAAAAAAACAGCCAAATATGTCAGCAGTTTAGCTAACAGACTTTGGAATGGGTACATTTTGTCCTTGTCAAACCTGTTGAAGAGAACCAAACTAAATACTCTGAAACTCAAACAACTTACTGTATAACAGTTCATGCACCGCTAGTTGGCAGTGTAGTGCAAATATTGCATAACTTGCTGCCTTGTTGAATTTAATTAGCGGATTAGAATTAGCTTCCCCTAATTTTCATAAGACATTAGTGCTTTTGAAATTGCGGACCTAAATAAATTAATTAATGCTTTAGAAATAGCGGAACTAATTTTTGGATTAGCGTTGCCCACCACTGGATAAACAAATTTCACTATTCAAAACTGAATTAAACTGTTCATATCATGTTGATTAAATACAGACCATAAGCAGAGTAATGTTCTCCTTTTAGTCTTGTTCTCTGTTGTTCAGTGCAGAGGGATGCTTATGAGTGATTTACTTTTTTTACCGATAAAAATAATCTATCTGTAGAGAGACTGTCATAAATGATTTTTTTTTTATACAGAGTGAAGTACTCTGTCTGGAGTAAATCAAAAAGGCGTTCAATTCAGGATCAACTGGACTTTATTTGTAACAGAGCATATTGTAACAGAGCATATTGCTTTTCATTTTGGGAAGGATACCCTAAGAGCTGTGCGGGAGTTCGAGAAGATGTCAAGGAAGTTGGCAGACTACAGGAACCATCTCCGTTTCAGTCTGAGATGCAGACAAGAAAAACTCATCCCCAGCAGTTTAAAACTCAACTCGACAATTAAAGGACAAAGAGCTGAAGGAATCCTCCTTAAAGCTCAAAACCAGCTTCTCAATGAGAGAATAAGACAGATCAATTTCACCATTGAAGCTCTCTCACTCAAAATGGATCAGAGCCTCCAAAAGCTCTCTACTCTTTTACCACCACCTCTGTTGGAAGAAGTGTCTTGCTTTGTTGAAAAGGCTCAGCTATCACAACATCAAAAAAGCAAGGAACGTCAAAAAAGTAAGTTTCTAAAATTACAACAGAGAGCGGTTTTCTCATCACAAGTCATCAGTCAAGTTAAAGAGTTTGGCACCAGCACAAATACTCAGGAACTGTGGGTTAGAAATTTGTCTAACAGGACCTTGACACAACCTGAGAAAAATGTGCTGGCAAAAGGACTAAATTTTGCCATCTCCCCACAAGAAATACCTGTTGTGGAACTAATCACAGCCACTGAATCTGCGATTAGGAACAACAACTTGACAGAAACAGAGGCTGAACAACTTCGGATGAAAATATCAGCTACCCTCTCCAGTGCCAAACTGCCTCCCTCAAATCTTACACCGCAGGAAAGGAGAGCCATAACATCACTCAGCCAAGACCAAAACATCACCATTTTACCAGCGGACAAAGGAAGATGCACAGTAATACTCAACACATCTGATTACCAGGAGAAAATAACCACACTACTGAGTGACAGGAACACCTATGAGCACCTGAAGAGGGATCCAACTAACACCTTTAAAAAGAAAGTCACTGATTATCTGCAAAAACTTGAAAAGGAGAAAACAATCAATCGATCATTGTATTACAGATTATACCCGGGTGAGGCCACTCCCTGTCTGTACGGACTTCCAAAAATACACAAAGAAGATACACCTCTCAGACCCATCGTGAGCAGCATGAACTCAGTGACATACAATGTTGCTAAACATCTGGCTGGTATTTTAGCTCCTCTGGTTGGAAACACACCTCATCATATAAAGAACTCCATTGATTTTTCCAACAAAGTTCAACATTTTGAACTTTTGGGCAGCACGGTGGCACAACTGGTAGAGCTGCTGCCTCTCAGCGAGAAGGTTGCCGGTTCAAATCCCGGTCCGGGGCCTTTCTGGGTGGAGTTTGCATGTTCTCCCCGTGCATGCGTGGGTTTCCTCCGGGTACTCCGGTTTCCTCCCACAGACCAAAAAACATGCTTGTTAGGCTGATTGGTGACTCTAAATTGACCCTAGGTGTGAGTGTGAGAGTGGATGGTTGTTTGGTGTGAGTGAGACAGGTCCCTCTTGTAAATGAGTCCCCGTGACTCAATGAGGCTAGCCTGTATAAATAAAGGTTGAATGAATGAATGAATGAAACATTTGAAGCTAACCCCGGGAGAAACTCTTGTATCGTATGATGTGACTTCTCTGTTCACATGCATACCCATTTCTGAAGCAGTAGAAACCGTCAAAAAACGACTTCTACAGGACAAGGATTTGGACAAAAGGACCAACTTAACCCCAGACCACATCTGCACCTTGCTGGATCTCTGCCTCTCCACCACTTATTTCAAGTTCAATGACAGTTTTTATAGACAGAAGCACGGCTGTGCCATGGGATCTCCAGTGTCACCCATTGTTGCAAACCTCTACATGGAGGAAGTGGAACAGAGAGCCCTTAACTCCTATGAGGGGACAACTCCAAGCCATTGGTTCCGTTATGTGGATGACACCTGGGTCAAAATCCAAGCCAGGGAGGTGGAAGCTTTCACCAGACACATTAACTCAGTTGATAACAACATCAAGTTCACCAGAGAGGATGCTAACGATAACAAGCTGCCTTTTTTGGACTGTTTGGTGCATATGGAGGGAGAGGACAGTCTCAACATTGAAGTTTACAGAAAACCAACCCACACAGACCAGTATCTTCTGTTTGACTCTCACCATCCACTGGAGCACAAACTTTCTGTTATCAGAACCTTACAGCATCGGGCAGAACACATCCCCACAAGGACAGAAGGGAAGGAAAAGGAACAGAAACACATCAACAAATCGCTGCAAACATGTGGATATCCCAACTGGGCTTTTGTCAAGTCAGCGAGAAAATCTGCTAAACACAATAATCAACAGAAAAATGCTAACAGACGGAAAAACATTGTCATTCCTTATGTTGCTGGAGTCTCAGAGAATTTCAGAAGGATTTTCAACAAACACAACATCCCAGTACATTTCAAACCCAGCAGAACTCTCAGACAGAGGCTGGTCCACCCGAAGGACAGAACCCCCACACACAAACAGAGTGGTGTGGTGTATGCAGTCCAGTGCAGCGAGGTCTGCTCAGACCGTTACATTGGAGAAACGAAGCAGCCTCTTCACAAACGAATGTCCCAACACAGGAGAGCCACCACCTCTGGACAAAACTCAGCTGTTCACCTTCACCTCACGGACAAGGGACACTCATTTGAGGATGAAAATGTGCAAATTTTGGACCGAGAACACAGATGGTTTGAGAGGGGTGTTAAGGAAGCTTTGTATGTTAAGAGAGAAAAACCTTCTCTTAACAGAGGAGGAGGTCTGAGATTTCAACTTTCCAAAACTTACAACTCAGTTTTGGGGCTGATTCACAAACGTCTTACACCGGATGGGAGCAGAGGTGTCTTGTCTGTGAATTAGACTAACAAAGTTTGTTGAGAAGCCTCTGTTGTTGGGCTGTGAGGTGTTGTTTGTCAATTTACATACAGTTGTTGTGTTTTCTGTCAGAGACTTCAAGGGAACTCCCTACTGTTAAGGTGTGTTCTGTCAATTTACATGTATGTGTTACCTCAGCTGTGATTAGTTGTGTTTTCTGTCAGAGACTTCAAGGGACTCCCTACTGTTAAGGTGTGATCTGTCAATTTACATGTATGTGTTATTGACTTGTAAGCCTGTATAAAACTTCTCGTTCTCACAGCTTCCATTCAGAATTGAAAAAGACTTCTGGACAGAAGTCGAAACGTTTTCTGTTACAAATAAAGTCCAGTTGATCCTGAATTGAACGCCTTTTTGATTTATCATGTCCTGGATGACTGAGAATCTTCACCAGCATCTGTCTGGAGTATTATTTTTTTTTCCATTTTATTCTTTATTTACCCAGGAAATAAAACTTCAGAGGAATGTGTCTTCTGTCAGAGACCTCAAGGGAACCCCCTACTGTTAAGGTGTGATCTGTCAATTTACATGTATGTGTTACCTCAGCTTGCAATTTACTTATGATGGTGCGTGGTTCTGTTATAACTCCAAACTCTCATATCCCCTTTCATAAATCAAACCCGCGCTATTCCCGCACAGACCAGTCCGGATTTAACCCTCCCCAGGTCATTCATAAGACAACAGTTGAAGGCGGGCATGTCCCGCTCAAAGAAACGTGTTCATATGATCAGCTGCAGCGCGGCTTCAAAGAGGCGTGGAGCTGAGCAGAACTGAACCGCAACATATTTTTTGTGGGACAGATGTGTACAAGTTGTCGTGTCGTGTTATTTTAAATATTTCCTCAGTAATAAATAAATGGGACAGCTGGCTGCGCGCGCGCACACACACATACAGCGCGCTGCGCCGCTGCTAGAGGGGGAAAAACAGCGAAACTAGATTACAGTCGTGTCGTGTTATTTTAAATATTTCCTCAGCAATAAATAAATGGATGCGCGCGCGCGCACACACACACACACACACACACAACGTGTTCACGAGACCCCAAATAGAACCTATTCAAACTCACACGCACACACACTCAGCGCGCTGCTTCAGAGGGGGAAACAAAAGCGAAACTAGTTTATACAGTGGTTTCGTGTCATTTTTAATATAAATCTGCCTGTTGACTGCGGTCGCACACTGATGGCATCTGTATTCTGAGCGCGGATCGCGCGTCTTGCATTCAGAAGTGGGTCTGCGCGGCTCAGATCCGGGGCTGATACTATCAACCATGGCGGGTCAGAGGGGGATCAAAGGCGAGTCAATTTAATCCGCCAAACCGCGTTTGCGTGTTTTCTGAATGCTCGTTGGAGGCTTGAACACGCATAAAAGCCGGACCGTCCTGTCTTATGAAAGGGGCAACAGTTTGTTTCAGTGACCTCAACAAACCCCCTACTGTTAAGCTGTGATGTGTTGTTTTGTCAATTTAAATAGAATGGGCATGTTATCTCAGGTATGTGTGGGGTTATTTCAGCTTCCAATTTGCATATGTTGTGGCGTGGCATCTGTCTCACAGCTGCCATTCTGAATTGAAAAAGCCTCCTGGATAGGAGTCGAAACGTTTTCTGCAACAAATAAAGTCCAGTTGATCTTGTATTGAACGCCTTTTTTGATTTTATCATGTCCTGGACGACTGAGAATCTTCACCAGCATATTAAGAGGAATGTCCCACCCAGACAGACAGCAGCTCAAAACAGTGCTTTGATTTGTGCTGTCTATAAATTACACAAAATGTTCACATAATTCAATTAAAACTCTTTCAAGTTGACCTAAAACCAAATTTTGCTTAACTGTTCAAAGAATGAGATTTAGAGACTATGGGTGAGGTATATAAACCTGGGAGGTTAAGAAGTCCTTAATTTTCAGGAAATTGATTTAACCCATTTGCATAAAAATACTCCGCTCCCTTATATTCTGAAATAAATAAAAGTATAGTTCAGGTATGCTAAAGTGGGGTTCTGAGGAGACATTAAGACTAATTAATATCTTACCTGTTGTAGATATAGGGACTTTGTTTAATTTTGACTGGACTGACCAGTTTAAGGTTGTAAAAGTGGAATGATGTGACTAATTTATGAAATGTGCAAATATTTTTTAGTAGTTTATGCAAATGGTATTTGTAAAAACCCTTTACTCTGCTGTCAGTTTAGCATTATGTGGCCTTGTTTCCCAGGCTGCAGGCAATTAGCCTCCCAAAACCCTCTAGAACACCTCATCCCTCTGACCTGAATGAAATGACATCCCCATGGGATGTAACAGACACACACACACATATACCGGTATATATATATACAGTATGTACACATATATACTAAAATAAACTATTACTTATTATTAGAGTTGCATTCTGGCCCAAAAAATTGGACCCAACCTGGCCCCAGCCCGTAGCCATCACTTCTGAACCCCACCTGATCTGACAAATTAACAGTAATTAAAGATTGGAACCCAACCCCACCCACACATAATTAGGCTTTGACTGCTTATATAGTTATTAATGGTCGGCTGACACGCGGCAAAATAAAAGGGGCAGAAGATCGAAGCTGAAGAGGTGTTTGTCCTTTCATGGCTGTCAAAGCACATCAAATCCCTGCTTGTGCCTGCATTCTGCATTATTCAGGCACGGACCCTGCTTTGACATGTCTGCTTTGGGCTCTCACCTGTTTGGGTCCTCGGCCCCATGGTCCACTGAGTGCAGCGGCCGAACGTCCATTTCGGAGATGCATCGCTTACTGGCAGTACCGGTAGTCCCATCTGAAGCTTAAATGAACTTTATTTTACCTCTTTCAAGGCTAGTCAGCTCGCGGTCAAATGACCGCGTGCAGCTGGTGATTGCATGGCAAGCCATGTTGCCACATAATTAGAATGTAGGACAAGCCATGTTGCCATATATTTGGATCGTCAGCCGCGCGCGTCCGCTGATGCAATCAAAAGCCCGACACCAACCCGGCCATCCACCACATTATTATGGCCTGGCCCAAATTCGGTTCGGACTGGGCCCGAACTAATATACCGATACCTTCTTTGTGGTTTTTCACTTATCACAGGGGGGCGTGGCCTCTAAACTCTGTGATAAACGAGGGACTACTGTAGTTTATAAAATTGGATTGCATGAACCTTGATATGTTTGAGCTCATGCCCATTAGCTCATCAGACAGAATCAAACTTTAATTCAACAAATTAAGGTGAAGTGTTAGCTCCAACAGATAAGATTTTATTTGTTGTAACTTTTTTTTGCATTATCCACTTCAAAAGATCAGAACTATCCCTTTAAGAGCATTTTATTTATTTATATCTTTACATATATTTTGTTTTTGGATCATATTAAGATGATTCATCTATGACTGCACAGCTCTACCCACCCACTCATCCCCAATGAGATTCAGTACAGGAAGTCACTGAAAAGTAATGAAGAAATATGACTTTAGCTTCAGTAGACTACTCACCAACTGCTTTTTTTTATTTTTTTATCAGACATTAAAAAAACATTTTATCTCACTCACAATCAAGTCAAAGGCTGAAATAGATAAAGACATTTATTTCTTAATGGCTTCTGCATACATTAAAATTTGTCTGGAAATCATGCTGTTTTTTGTTATTTTTGGAGATGGCATATGCCAGATAAATAAAAGATTAAATGAAATTAGCCTCTGTGAGAGACAGCTGCATTCCTTGATGTCCTGCAGCCAAATACCTCTGACAGAGAGGAGTCTCTGTTGATTTATTGGATTTAAAAATACATATCTATCCTTGGCGAAGAGGGCTGTTGTCACATGGTATTAAAATCTTAAGTCTGCAAAACAAGATTTTTTTTCCCCCTATTCTGGCATTAAAAAATTTATCTAAAATAAATCACAATCATGGAAAAGTAACTGTAAGGAGTACAACATTTTGGAGGAGAGTGTGGTTCTTCCTAAATATCTGTCTTGTTTATTTTGCCCCTTAAATCTCATTTTCTCAATGCCAATTTGTTTTTCTGCACGTTCCTTTCATTCATTGCAGTTTACCACAGCAGCTAAAAGTTTCAAAATGTCAACACGGTTTATTGATTTCAACCAAAAAGGCCTAAAGTAAAGGTCTCTCCAAACACCCCCCTGGGCATACACTGAAAATCACTAACGGTCCCCATAATTTGCAGCCCTGTGGGGTAAATGTTAAGAGTTGAAAGCGAACGCATCACGGTAAGATTAATCACTCGCAGCATCCATTCTGGCAGCCGGCAGAACTCTCTGCAGATACTCTGGAATCAACCACATTTTGAAAGCCACTCTGCTGAAGTGGGTCCTTTGCATATAGATCCGAGCAGAACAGTTTATCTCTTTGGTAAATGTTATTTTCACCTTCTGGCACCTTTCTAGTTGTCTGAATATTTATGAAGCATTCACACTACAGTGTATTGTGATCCATTTTTCTCCTCGTTCCACAATTTTTATGCTATTTCAACAAATCATAAATCAAAAACGTTCAGCTCATTCAGGAGGAGGGCGTTGACTTTTGGCATTGGTGCAACTTTTGCTTTTTGAAATATTTAGCCTTTTCTGACATTTTTTCCCCCATAGGAAATGACTTGAGCTAATTTTACAGCCTTCAAATCTTTAGATCTGTTTACAGCTTTTTACTGCTCCTTTCACATTTTGTTCTGGTTCAGCTTCTTTCAGCTTCCTTGTGCAAATTTAAACATTTTTTTCCAGCTACTTTCAGCTGTTTTATTTCCCCAGCTGTTTTGTGCTCCTTTCAGATTCTTTCAGCTAACTACATCCCGTAAATGGCGTGTTTTTAAGACCAGGGGCCTCATGTATCAACCATGCGTGCGCACAAAAACCTTGCTTACGTCACTATCCACGCAAAACCCCGTATGTATCAAAACTGAACTGAACATGAATATGTGCGCATCCAGGTACATTTCCACGCAAGCTCCATGGCTCGCGTACGCACGTTTCTGTGGTTCTTGTTCCTTTGGCGACACTTACAGGTGATTCAGAGAAACTGAAGCCCCACAGTCTGTGGTTGACTTTAAGAGCAGCTTGAAGACCTTTCTTTTCAACCGAGCATACTCTACCTCCTCATGATTCTACTTTTGATCATAGCTGATACTGTTGTTGATTTTAATTGTTTTATTATTTGTTTTATTGACATTTAATTCTGTTGCACCTTGTAGCACTTTGAGATTTCCATTAATGAAAAGTGCGTTATAAATTGAATTCATTATTATTATTATTATTATTATTATTATTATTAACTGTTCATGATGTGAAAATGATTAATATTCCCACCAAACACACGATTAACAAGTATTACATCCACATGACGCAGTAAATAAAGGACGCGCAAAGTTGTGCCAAAAATAAATTTAACAGGAACGGATTCATTCAGCCTTACTGGAGAATATAATAAATAGTGTAACACGCAGAGCATTTATTTATAAACAGATATAATTTTCTGATCTAGGATATGGCTTATCAGCCGTTTTCAGAAACAATCATTTTTCAGTTTGGCACTGCTGCGCTCTGGAGCAACACAGGAGCCGTGCATCACGCGTGCACAAGCAGAAGCAGCGATCAAACTGTTCCACAGGAGCTTTCCTGAGGGAGCTGGCAGGCCGATCAGGGCAGTCCAGTCCACACAAAGCCGATTCATGTCCAATGGAATGGTCTCATCTATATGATTCAAAGGCTGAGTGGTCGCGCTTTGGAGCGCGCGCGGACCCTCGCCGGTTACACGGCAGCTGGAGGTGATTCATAATCTGCGTTTATTGTAGATTACTCCAAAATGACACGTGAAAGTACACCATATATAACTTGTAGGAGAGCAAAAGATTCACAGACAGATTGCGCACAAAGGCTGTGGCGCGCGCAGCGTTTGGAGACTCCAACATCACGTCATGTCATGAAAACTCTCCACTGAGACGCACAGACCCGTTTCTTCATATCAGCTATTAAATAAACAAAGATCTATGTTCTACCAAACATCCAAGTTCCTCTGTGTTTACAGTAATTATGGTAATAAACTCGTGCGCAAAGTTAATATTTTCACTCAGAATGAATGGATGAGCCGTTGCGCACCAAAGCAGGGTGCGCGCACACACAAATACCGACACACAATCACTCGTTCTTTGCGTGATGAACACATTTTATTACTATTCTTACTTAGGATTTTTCCTCACTCATATTATATTAAATTCATTATTTTCCTGAATCTAGAAATGATTTCTGATCGCGCAGGGATCAAACAAACATGTCCTTCACACATGCAGGAAGTAATTTGCATCTGTTTAACATATGTAAATGAAGGCGTGTCAGGGGAGGTGTCTCACGTGCGCTCAGTTCCACGTTGGTTGTGATGTACAAAAGGAATGTGCGTGGATTCCGGTGTACGCACAGTTTGATACATCTGGATTTTTTTGTGCGTACACACTTTTCTGGATTTGACCGTACGTCACTTTTCAGTGGGAAATCCACGCAAGTCTTTGTACATGAGGCCCCTGGTGTCTAGAGAGGAATATTATCTCATATTCCTGTGACCTGGTCTAGCTACTCACTTTTCTACAAGACCTGCTGGAGAAGGGCCGCTCCTTCTCCACCATTAAGGTCTTCCTGTCAGCCATCTCAGCGTGCCATGAAGGCTGGGGAGGTAAAACACCTGGTGCCCACCCTCTCATGATACGTTTCATGAAAGGCGTACTGAGAAAAAGGCCCCCCAGCAGGACTCTGGCACCTGATTGGGACCTCCAGTTAGTCCTGGACGCTCTGTGTGAGCCTCCATTTGAACCTCTGAGCAGCATTAAGATAGATTTGTTATCTTATAAAACTGCTTTGCTCCTAGCTCTTTGCTCAACTAAATGTGTGGGTGACCTCCACGCTTTATCTGTGCACCCAATGTGTATCAGGTTTGCCCCTGACGGGTCAAAGGTCACCCTGCGTCCAAACCCCGCATATGTTCCAAAGGTTCCAACTTTAAGTCCCAGAAGTCTGGACTTTGAACTGTCAATGTTTCCTTCTCCCCCTGTACTAACCAAGGGACAGAGGAGGCTGAATGCACTCTGCCCTGTTAGGGCCCTGAGTGCTTACATTGAAAGAACTGTCAGTTGGAGAAAGACAACCAAACCAGCTGTTTGTGTGTTTTGCTAATCCAGCTGCTGGCAGAGCCCTGTCAAAACAGCACCTCTCACACTGGGTGACTGAGGCCATAAAAAGGGCGTACAGCAGCAAAGGTCAGCAGGTGCCCTCTAGGGTACATGCTCATTCCACTCGAGGCCTGGCAGCCTCATGGGCCCTTTTCAAGGGCGTGCCAGTGGCAGACATATGTGCTGCTGCCAACTGGGCATCTTCTAACACGTTTGCAAAACACTACAGTTTGGATGTCACAGCATGTGATGTCACTCAGGCTGTCCTCTCTACCACAGAGTAGAGTACAGCTAAAACGCCTGCAGTATAAAGGCACAAGTTCTCACAAGCATGCATTTCCAGAGCATTTTCAGGGCGTGAATGAAATACGTTCCCATAGTCATATGTTGCACTGAGTGAACCTGACTGATAAGAGAACTGAAAGTTATGCACCATAACTCATGTTCCCTGAAGGAAGGGAACGAGGTGCAACATATGTTTGCCCTTTCAATGCCCAAGCTCGGTGAAGTGCACTTGGAGGATGAAGGTGGGGCGTCAGCCTCTTTTATGCAAAGAGGGCGGGGCCTTCTTTCTACCTTTTTAGGTACTTTTCAGCAGTTTTTTTTTGTTGCTCATTTCAACTTTTCAGCAAATTTCCACTTTTTTGTGCTCATTCAGCCTAAATGAGCAAACATGTTCTTTCAGCTTTCTTCTGCTAATTTAAGCTTGTTCTACATTTTCAGCATTTTTTTTTTTGTGGCTAATTTAAGAAGTTTTCAGATAAATTCAAGTTTCTGTGGTAATTTCTGTTATGTTCAGCCACCCCTTTCTGCCCATTTCAGCTTGTTATTCTCATTTCATCTATTTTCTGCTAGTTTAAGCAATTTCTGCCATTTCAGCTACTATTTAGCTGTTTTATGTAATTGTTAGCTGACTGAGATAATTCCACATTTTTTTCAAGTAGGGCTAATTTCAGCTCTTTCTGCTTTTTTCTGCCTTTTCAGCTGTTTTCAGCAAATTTCAGCTTTTTTAGCTAATTTCCTTTTTTTTAAAGCTAATTTCTGCTTATTTAAACCACATTAAGCAAATGTGTGTTCTTTCTGCTTTCTTCTGCTAATTTAGGCTTGTTCTTCCATTTCAGCATGTTTTTATGCATGTAGCATGAGGGCAGCTGTGGTTGAGTGGTTAGAGCAGTCGTCCTCCAATGCAAGAGTTGGGGCGATTCGACTCCACCAGCAGTCACATGCCAAAGTGTCCATGGGCAAGACACTGAACCCCTCATTGCCTCCGATGTGTGTCCCATCGGTGTATGAATGTGATAAAGTTCTGATTAGTCTTTGTATACAGTAGAGTGTTGTATGAACAGGTAAATGAGGGCGCAGATTGTGGTGT
>JBBPBX010078527.1:0-16605 GCA_038048925.1 Garcialebias charrua
GCTCTTTTTTTATTACTCATTTGACTTACTGTTAGTGTTAGCTTAAGATAACTTACCGAAACCCGTCTGAGCGCGCCGCAGTTTGCTGCTCCTTTTAGCATTAGACCACCCGAATCCGAAGCTAATGTTAGCTTGTTCCTCTTCCGGTTTTCGCCAGCTCCGCTCGTTGCACGCGATGAGATTTTGGGAGTTATCGCTGTTCCAGTGAAGACAACACAAAGTTCACCAAGTGTCTCCCGTAAATTAATCTGTAAGGAGAAGGTCCTCTTGCTGCGAGCCTGCTGCGAGGCTGCTGCAAGGCTGTACAGTTGAAGCTCCGCTCCATCGCGCCGGAAGAGGGTCCCGTCGAACCCGGTCCTTCCGCCTGTGGTCCGCTCGTTTAATTTTTGCCGGCTGCGCGTTGGCAGCGATCGCAAATACACTAAAAATTGAACTAAAACATAAAAATAACAATTATACTTTATTTATAAAGCCATTTAAAAAAACACAGCTGCAACAAAGTGCTGTACACATGAAATTAAGAACATATAAACAAAAGATGAGATGAAATCATGAAAAACAACAGTCATGTGTTTAATACAGAAGTGGGTTGAGCCTAACCAGGGGTTGCTAGGTGAGGGGCTGGACTCAGGTTTGATCTGATTGGCTGGCGGCTTGTGACGTCAATAAATGCAGGAAGTGTGAATCCTGGTGTATTTATCAAAAATAAATAAATCTACTTAGAGTAAATAAACCACTGGGTGCATTTTTTTGGCACAAGGACTGTTTTTTTATGAAGTAAATACCCAAAGTTTAGTAAAAAAACATTAAAAAGTGAATTTTGCATGTGTGGTCCCCTTTAAAAATATATTGTTAGAAAAGTTACAGACCGCATTACAAAGTTACATAGTGCAGCTTTAACTCTAAAATAGTTATTGAATAGTTTATATATGTAGGTAAAACTAGATGTTGAACAACCCATTAAAATACACCAGAATGCAGGAAATGGCATCTATTTTATTCAAAATTTTCTGGGAGAGGACCCCCACTGGCAACCTAGCCGGGGGGGGGGATTGGGATTGCTCGCACAGGGCACCAAATAGGCTAGGACCGCCTCTGTCTGTCCTCTACTCAATACCTGTATCAATGGCACCTGTTTGAACACGTTAACAGTATAAAAGACACCTGCCCACAACCTCAAAGTCACACTCCAAGATCCATCCATCCATCCATCCATTTTCTTCCGCTTATCCGGGGTCGGGTCGCGGGGGTAGCAGCCTAAGTAGGGAGGCCCAGACTTCCCTCTCCCCAGCCACTTGGAGCAGCTCCTCCGGGGGAATCCCAAGGCGTTCCCAGGCCAGCCGAGAAACATAGTCCCTCCAGCGCGTCCTGGGTCTTCCTCTGGGTCTCCTCCCGGTGGGACATGCCCGGAACACCTCACCAGGGAGGCGTCCAGGAGGCATCCTAACCAGATGCCCGAGCCACCTCAACTGGCTCCTCTCGATGTGGAGAAGCAGCGGCTCTACTCCGAGTCCCTCCCGGATGACTGAGCTTCTCACCCTATCTCTAAGGGAGAGTCCAGCCACCCTGCGGAGAAAACTCATTTCAGCCGCTTGTATCCGAGATCTTGTTCTTTCGGTCATAACCCAAAGCTCATGACCATAGATGAGGGTGGGAACGTAGATCGATCGGTAAATTGAGAGCTTTGCCTTTTGACTCAGCTCTCTCTTCACCACGACAGACCGGTACAGCGCCCGCTTCACTGCGGACGCTGCACCTATCCGCCTATCGATCTCACGCTCCAGTTTTCCCTCATTCGTGAACAAGATCCCGAGATACTTAAACTCCTCCACTTGGGGCAGGACCTCCTCCCCGACCCGGAGAGGGCATGCTACCCTTTTCCGGCTCAAGACCATGGCCTCGGACTTGGAGGAACTGATCCTCATCCCGGCCGCATCACACTCGGCTGCAAACCGCTCCAGTGAAAGTTGTAAATCACGAACTGATGAAGCCAGTAGGACCACATCATCTGCAAAAAACAGAGAAGCGATTCTAAGGTCACCAAAACGGATCCTCTCAACACCTTGGCTGCGCCTAGAAATTCTGTCCATAAAAGTTATGAACAGAATCGGTGACAAAGGGCAACCTTGGCGGAGTCCAACTCTCACCGGAAACGAGCCTGACTTACTGCCGGCAATGCGGACCAAGCTCTGACACCGGTCGTACAGGGACCTAACAGCCCTTATCAAAGGGCCTGGTACCCCATACTCCCGGAGTACCCCCCACAGAACCCCCCGAGGGACGCGGTCGAATGCCTTCTCCAAGTCCACAAAGCACATGTAAACTGGTTGGGCAAACTCCCACGCACCCTCCAGGACCCTGTTGAGGGTGTAGAGCTGGTCCAGTGTTCCACGACCAGGACGAAAACCACACTGCTCCTCCTGAATCCGAGGTTCGACTATCCGACGGACCCTCCTCTCCAGAACCCCTGAATAGACCTTACCAGGGAGGCTTAAGAGTGTGATCCCCCTATAGTTGGAACACACCCTACGGTCCCCCTTTTTGAATAGGGGAACCACCACCCCAGTCTGCCAATCCAAGGGAACTGCCCCCGATGTCCACGCGATATTGCAGAGTCGCGTAAGCCAACACAACCCTACAACATCCAGAGCCCTAAGGAACTCCGGGCGAATCTCATCCACCCCCGGAGCCTTGCCACCGCGGAGCTTTTTAACCACCTCGGCGACCTCAGCACCAGAGATCGGAGAACCCGACCCAAAGTCCCCAGGCTCTGCTTCCTCAGTGGAAGACGTGCCAGTAGGATTGAGGAGGTCTTCGAAGTATTCCGCCCACCGACTCACAACATCCCGAGTTGAGGTCAGCAGCACGCCACCCCCACCATAAATGGTGTTGGTCGCGTACCTCTTTCCCCCCCTGAGACGCCGGATGGTGGACCAGAATCGCCTCGAAGCCGTACGGAAGTCATTCTCCATGGCCTCTCCGAACTCCTCCCACGCCCGAGTTTTTGCCTCAGCAACCACCCGAGCCGCATGCCGCTTGGACTGCCGGTACCTATCAGCTGCTTCCGGGGTCCCACAAGCCAAAAAGGCCCAATAGGACTCCTTCTTCAGCCTGACAGCATCCCTCACTGCCGGTGTCCACCACCGGGTTCGAGGGTTGCCACCACGACAGGCACCAACAACCTTGCGGCCACAGCTCCGATAAGCTGCCTCGACAATAGAGGCGCGGAACACGGCCCACTCGGACTCCATGTCCCCCGCCTCCCTCGGAACGTGTTCAAAGCTCTCCCGGAGGTGGGAGTTAAAGCTCCGTCTTACGGGAGACTCTGCCAGACATTCCCAGCAGACCCTCACAATACTCCAAGTTCCACTATGGTGAAAACCAATGAGCTGTCGAAGGACACCAGAAACAGAATTGTAGGCCTGCACCAGGCTGGGAAGACTGAATCTGCAATAGGCAAGCAGCTTGGTGTGAAGAACTCTACTGTGGGAGCGATAATCAGAAAATGGAAGACCTACACTGCTAATCTCCCTCGATCAGGGGCTCCACGCAAGATCTCAGCCCGTGGGGTCAGAATGATCCCACGGATGGTGAGCAAAAATCCCAGAACCACATGGGGGGACCTAGTGAATGACCTGCAGAAAGCTGTGATCAAAGTTACAAAGGCTACCGTCAGTAACACACTACGTCGCCAGGGACTCAGATCTTGCAGTGCCAGACGTGTCTCCCTACTTAAGCCAGTACATATCCGGGCACATCTGAAGTTTGCTAGAGAGCATTTGGATGTTCCAGAAGAGTATTGGAAAAATGTCATATGGTCAGATGAAACCAAAGTAGACCTGTTTGGTATGAACACAACTCATCGTGTTTGGAGGAGGGTGAATGACGAGTTGCATCCAAAGAACACCATACCAACTGTGAAGCATGGGGGTGGCAACATCATGATTTGGGGCTGTTTCTCTGCAAAGGGACCAGGACGACTGGTCCGTGTACATGAAAGAATGAATGGGGCCATGTATTGTGAGATTTTGAGTGCAAACCTCCTTCCATCAGCAAGGGCATTGAAGATGAAACGTGGCTGGGTCTTTCAGCATGACAATGATCCCAAGCACGCTGCCAGGGCAACAAAGGCGTGGCTTCGTAAGAAGCAGTTCAAGGTCCTGGAGTGGCCTAGCCAGTCTCCAGATCTTAACCCCATTGAAAACCTTTGGAGGGAGTTGAAAGGCTGTGTCGCCCGCCGCCAGCCCTAGAACATCACTGCTTTAGAGGAGATCTGCTTGGAAAAATGGGCCAACATTCCAGCAATGGTGTGTGCCAACCTTGTGAAGACTTACAGAAACTGTTTGTCATTGCCAACAAAGGATATAGTACAAAGTATTGAGATGAACTTTTGTAGGTGACCAAATACTTATTTTCCACTAGGAATGCGCGATATAAACGGTACACGGTAGAAATGATAGAAATTTAGCCTACGATAGAGATCTGTCCTCTAACAGCTAACCGCAGTAATGCTGTCTGATGTAAAATCAGAGTTGTCAGATTTAATCTTTACTTTTTTTAGTTTAAAACTGTGCATAAGTGGTGTTAAAGTATTTTCTTCGAGTGCTAAGTAGCGAAGCTATAAGCTAACTACGTCCGGCTTGCCGTAGTGTTGCCATATTCGGATGCATGCGCAAAACGCTGTGTTCTGTTGAAAGTTTTGTTTTGTGTCGAAAGTTAAAGTAAGCGTTGGTCAGCTTTAGAGAAACCTGCCCTCTGATCTGTGAACAGAACGCTGTGTTGTGTGATTTTACTGCGAGACCCTCTGGTCAAAGTCACAGAGGAAACTGGTTGCCTTGTCAGCTCTCCTTAAAGCTGAAGGAGACGCCCACTAGAGGGTTGGAGGGTGAAGTGTTTCAGTGTAAAATGCTGCTCTGTTACTGTTCATTTCTTAAAGGTGCTATGTGTAACTTTCTGTAGAGCGCAGAACTTAGAAATATTTTCAACAGGCAAAGCATTCTGATCCCTCCCCCTCAGAGCCATATATGGCTCTGCTCCCCCTGGCCCTGCTGAAATTCAAATTCAAGCTCTGTTTTTATTGGCTGATTCAAATTCAAGCTCTGTTTTTATTGGCTGGTTACAAACTCTGTTTTTATTGGCTGGTTAACGGCGGGTCACTCTGTGTTTTTAGTGTTTTTATAAATGCTGATAGAGAAGCAAGGGGACTATAGTTTTTTTCAGAGATTACTTTGTCTAACATCGGTCATCATTTGTCTGTTTTTTGCAGATGATGTGGTCCTATTGGCTTCATCAGCTCGTGATCTACAGCTTTCGCTGGAGCGGTTTGCAGCTGAATGTGATGCGGCCGGGATGAGGATCAGTTCCTCCAAATCCGAGGCCATGGTCTTGAGCCGGAAAAGGGTAGCGTGCCCTCTCCGGGTCGGGGAGGAGGTCCTTACCCAAGTGGAGGAGTTTAAGTATCTCGGGATCTTGTTCACGAATGAGGGAAAACTGGAGCGTGAGATCGATAGGCGGATAGGTGCAGCGTCCGCAGTGAAGCGGGCGCTGTACCGGTCTGTCGTGGTGAAGAGAGAGCTGAGTCAAAAGGCAAAGCTCTCAATTTACCGATCGATCTACGTTCCCACCCTCATCTATGGTCATGAGCTTTGGGTTATGACCGAAAGAACAAGATCTCGGATACAAGCGGCTGAAATGAGTTTTCTCCGCAGGGTGGCTGGACTCTCCCTTAGAGATAGGGTGAGAAGCTCAGTCATCCGGGAGGGACTCGGAGTAGAGCCGCTGCTTCTCCACATCGAGAGGAGCCAGTTGAGGTGGCTCGGGCATCTGGTTAGGATGCCTCCTGGACGCCTCCCTGGTGAGGTGTTCCGGGCATGTCCCACCGGGAGGAGACCCAGAGGAAGACCCAGGACACGCTGGAGGGACTATGTTTCTCGGCTGGCCTGGGAACGCCTTGGGATTCCCCCAGAGGAGCTGCTCCAAGTGGCTGGGGAGAGGGAAGTCTGGGCCTCCCTACTTAGGCTGCTACCCCCGCGACCCGACCCCGGATAAGCGGAAGAAAATGGATGGATGGATGGATACTTTGTCTAACATCAGTCTGTCAGTAGATAGTGACAGAGTGAAGAAATATGTTAAAAATATATTGTTAGAAAAGTTACAGACTGCACTACAAAGTTACATAGTGCAGCTTTAAGTGACAATATTGGAAACTGTTAAGAGTTAACAACATATTATTTAGTTTAAAACTTATGGCTAAAACTACACAAGATATATTTTGCACTGTTTTGCACTACAAGAAAGAAGCCTAATGCTTGAGTTGTTTATTTAAAAACTCTCTGGACCTAGTAGTGAAATTTTCTTAATAGATTATTTTGTGGTATAGCAGTTTTCAAAATAAATTATAGCAAAAGGACACCCTATGCTTTTTTTTCATTCCTATTGCAAGTTTTATACCAAAAACATATCGTGATCGCCACCCTTCACAATACATATCATGATATGAATTTTATGCCATATCG
Organism: Garcialebias charrua; assembly: GCA_038048925.1. NCBI lineage: Eukaryota > Metazoa > Chordata > Actinopteri > Cyprinodontiformes > Rivulidae > Garcialebias > Garcialebias charrua. The sequence continues at coordinate 6,516 of JBBPBX010078527.1, forward strand.
CACATCCCTATTTTTTCCACCCTTATTTGCAAATAAATTCTTTAAAAAATCAGACAATGTGATTTTTGGAATTTTTTTTTCCCCCTCATTTTGTCTCTCATAGTTGCGGTCTACCTATGATGTCAATTACAAGCCTCTCTCATCTTTTTAAGTGGGAGGACTTGCACAATTGGTAACTGACTAAATACTTCCCCCCCCCACTGTAATTAACATGATCCACACAAGCACAATTTGATTCATGTAAGAAATAATGTTCGATTGAAGAACTTACAAGCTTCAGAAAGATTTAATATGTAAAATGTCTCTTTTGTATAGTTTGCGTATTTGTAGAATTCCACAAACTGTTTAGTCAAACAGAGGCTTGTAAATAAATTACACTCAAGTATGATGATGACAGCTGGACACCAGTGACCCCTGCTACCCAAAAAGGAAGAAGCAGTTAAAGATAATGGATGGATGATCACAGTAGTTATAAAACCCAAGTCCATGTGTTTAAATGTTGTTTACATACATATCTGAGATCCAGCTCTCCGTTTTCTACTTCCTGTAGCAACCGGATAAACTTCCGAGTGAGCACGCAGAGGCTCCTTGAATTTCGTGGTTTAGAATTTGGAACCGGCTCGATAATCTCCACATCTGGACTGAGTGATCCATCTTCAGGCTCCATGTTGTTGCACGGTTTAGGATTTGGAACCGGCTCAATAATCTCCACATCTGGACTGAGTGATCCATCTTCAGGCTCCATGTTGCTGCACGGTTTAGGATTTGGAACCGGCTCGATAATCTCTACATCTGGACTGAGTGATCCATCTTCAGGCTCCATGTTGCTGCACGGTTTAGGATTAGGAACCGGCTCGATAATCTCTACATCTGGACTGAGTGATCCATCTTCAGGCTCCATGTTGCTGCACGGTTTAGGATTTGGAACCGGCTCGATAATCTCCACATCTGGACTGAGTGATCCATCTTCAGGCTCCATGTTGCTGCACGGGAGGAAACAAACGATAAAAACATGCTGCGATTTGAATTTCCTCGGATTAAATAGAGTTCTCTACACGGCGGAAAACTTTTCTTCAAAATAAAATCCTGTTAGAATTTCCTGTGCTTGTCGTTTACTTAAAAAGCTATGGGTTTAGCTAATGAATGTGATAAATGGCGTGTAAATTAACTTCTTTTAAAACTAAAACACACAAGTGATACTTCAAATGTACGCTAAATACTAGAACCAATACGGTTTATTTTGAAAGTCTTAAACCGGAAGTACTGTTTTCAGTCTTTTTTTTTCACCTAAACTTTACTGTAGTTTTAATTCACGATTTTATTTAAAAGGAGCTATACGCACTTTAGCACCATCTACATAACCGTATAAAGTGTGAAAACCGAACACGGAGTGTTACATTTTACTGTACTTGTGGGAGAAAAATGGCTAATGCATGATGTAGCTATCATTAGCATTCTTAGCATTCGCTAACTTAAGCGTAGATAAAACGTTGACGAGCTTCAGAGGGACGTACTTTGCATTGGTTTCCGATATAAAGTCGACTACTTACAGTAACTGTAGATTTAAGTAACTACTTAGTACTGTACTTACTGTAACAGTGTGGCTGCTGAGCTGCGCTGTTAGCACCTCCTTTTCCGGTAGAACAACTCTGCCTTCACAATAAAAGCTCTGAAAGTCTAAAATTAAAAGTGTAGTCACTGAAGTAATTTGTAAAATAAGTACTCTTTTGTAGCATTAAAAAATTATTTACTTGTTGCTTCTCTGGATATGGGCACCAGTGAGCCCCGTGATCCAAAATGGAATATTGTTATTTATTTGAATTTTATTTAATATTTTTGAATGTTTTACTTCTCCATACAGTATACTTCATTAGTTCTTTTTGTATGTTTATATTAGATGCTGCTAAGGTTAAGTGTGGGGGGATGCTAAAAATGTCGAAGTACAGTATATAGTTTTTAAAAATGTATTTTCTACTTCCGTGTAGACAGACTGGGGGGGTCACGTGACTCGGAGCTGCTGCGGCGGCTGTCACATGATGTTTTCTGCAGTCAGAGTGAGGACGGTGCAGGAAGTTGTAGCAGACCCGTTTGCTCAGTTTTATTTGTGTTCGGTGGAGTGAGGTTTGAGTCATGTTCGCTCGAGGGTTCCTGCTGGCTCTGCTGGCAGGTTTTCAGCTCGGGGCGCGCGCTCAGTACTCACCTGATGAGGTCACTCAGCTGCCCGGCATGAAGTTCAAGCCCAACTACAGCCAGTGGTCCGGGTACCTGGATGCAGGGCCCGGGAGGCGTCTTCATTACTGGTAACAAACTGAAACCGGTGCTATTTCTTTGCTTTCTGCTAATTTGGATTAAAATAAGTTTTATTTAAATTACAGCTGCGTTTTTCTTTCAATATAATATCCTGGCGGTTACTGCGGTAAAGTTAGTTTTACGTTGGAAGTTGGATATTCGAGCTCCGTGGCTTCAGGGGTACGTTGCTCTCGTCAGTCCGCTTCATGGAGTCTGATTTCGGGCAGCTGCGCTTAGTCTGCCCCTTCTCAGGCACGTCATGGTTTGCTTAGGGACCGTCAACAAATGTTCGACCGCATTCACTCTTCACAAACAAAAAATAATATATTTTACACGATTGACCCAACCGCACAAATCTTACATCAAACTACTCTCCAAGACCAGGCCTACGAGGTACAGCTGTTTATTTATCATTTTTATGCATTTTGTAATTTTTAACAATTAATTAATTCAGAAATCACAGTTTTTGCTCAATACCGTTCAGGTCTTTTGACCCACCCGCACCAAACTTACGTCAAACTACTCTCCAAGACCAGGCCTATGAGGTACAGCTGTTCTTTTATCATTTTTATGCATTTTGTAATTTTTAACAATTAATTAATTCAGAAATCACTGTTTTTGCTCAATACCGTTCAGGTCTTTTGACCCACCCGCACCAAACTTACGTCAAACTACTCTCCAAGACCAGGCCTATGAGGTACAGCTGTTCTTTTATCATTTTTATGCATTTTTTAATTTTTAACAATTAATTAATTCAGAAATCACTGTTTTTGCTCAATACCGTTCAGGTCTTTTGACCCACCCGCACCAAACTTACGTCAAACTACTCTCCAAGACCAGGCCTATGAGGTACAGCTGTTCTTTTATCATTTTTATGCATTTTGTAATTTTTAACAATTAATTAATTCAGAAATCACTGTTTTTGCTCAATAGCGTTCAGGTCTTTTGACCCACCCGCACCAAACTTACGTCAAACTACTCTCCAAGACCAGGCCTATGAGGTACAGCTGTTCTTTTATCATTTTTATGCATTTTTTAATTTTTAACAATTAATTAATTCAGAAATCACTGTTTTGCTCAATAGCGTTCAGGTCTTTTGACCCACCCGCACCAAACTTACGTCAAACTACTCTCCAAGACCATGCCTATGAGGTACAGCTGTTCTTTTATCATTTTTATGCATTTTGTAATTTTTAACAATTAATTAATTCAGAAATCACTGTTTTTGCTCAATAGCGTTCAGGTCTTTTGACCCACCCGCACCAAACTTACGTCAAACTACTCTCCAAGACCAGGCCTATGAGGTACAGCTGTTCTTTTATCATTTTTATGCATTTTTTAATTTTTAACAATTAATTAATTCAGAAATCACTGTTTTTGCTCAATAGCGTTCAGGTCTTTTGACCCACCCGCACCAAACTTACGTCAAACTACTCTCCAAGACCAGGCCTACGAGGTACAGCTATTTATTTATCATTTTTATGCATTTTGTAATTTTTAACAATTAATTTATTCAGAAATCACTGTTTTGCTCAATAGCGTTCAGGTCTTTTGACCCACCCGCACCAAACTTACGTCAAACTACTCTCCAAGACCAGGCCTATGAGGTACAGCTGTTCTTTTATCATTTTTATGCATTTTTTAATTTTTAACAATTAATTAATTCAGAAATCACTGTTTTTGCTCAATAGCGTTCAGGTCTTTTGACCCACCCGCACCAAACTTACGTCAAACTACTCTCCAAGACCAGGCCTATGAGGTACAGCTGTTCTTTTATCATTTTTATGCATTTTTTAATTTTTAACAATTAATTAATTCAGAAATCACTGTTTTGCTCAATAGCGTTCAGGTCTTTTGACCCACCCGCACCAAACTTACGTCAAACTACTCTCCAAGACCATGCCTATGAGGTACAGCTGTTCTTTTATCATTTTTATGCATTTTGTAATTTTTAACAATTAATTAATTCAGAAATCACTGTTTTTGCTCAATAGCGTTCAGGTCTTTTGACCCACCCGCACCAAACTTACGTCAAACTACTCTCCAAGACCAGGCCTATGAGGTACAGCTGTTCTTTTATCATTTTTATGCATTTTTTAATTTTTAACAATTAATTAATTCAGAAATCACTGTTTTTGCTCAATACCGTTCAGGTCTTTTGACCCACCCGCACCAAACTTACGTCAAACTACTCTCCAAGACCAGGCCTATGAGGTACAGCTGTTCTTTTATCATTTTTATGCATTTTTTAATTTTTAACAATTAATTAATTCAGAAATCACTGTTTTGCTCAATAGCGTTCAGGTCTTTTGACCCACCCGCACCAAACTTACGTCAAACTACTCTCCAAGACCAGGCCTATGAGGTACAGCTGTTCTTTTATCATTTTTATGCATTTTTTAATTTTTAACAATTAATTAATTCAGAAATCACTGTTTTTGCTCAATACCGTTCAGGTCTTTTGACCCACCCGCACCAAACTTACGTCAAACTACTCTCCAAGACCAGGCCTATGAGGTACAGCTGTTCTTTTATCATTTTTATGCATTTTTTAATTTTTAACAATTAATTAATTCAGAAATCACTGTTTTTGCTCAATACCGTTCAGGTCTTTTGACCCACCCGCACCAAACTTACGTCAAACTACTCTCCAAGACCAGGCCTATGAGGTACAGCTGTTCTTTTATCATTTTTATGCATTTTGTAATTTTTAACAATTAATTAATTCAGAAATCACTGTTTTTGCTCAATACCGTTCAGGTCTTTTGACCCACCCGCACCAAAATTACGTCAAACTACTCTCCAAGACCAGGCCTATGAGGTACAGCTGTTCTTTTATCATTTTTATGCATTTTTTAATTTTTAACAATTAATTAATTCAGAAATCACTGTTTTGCTCAATAGCGTTCAGGTCTTTTGACCCACCCGCACCAAACTTACGTCAAACTACTCTCCAAGACCAGGCCTATGAGGTACAGCTGTTCTTTTATCATTTTTATGCATTTTTTAATTTTTAACAATTAATTAATTCAGAAATCACTGTTTTTGCTCAATAGCGTTCAGGTCTTTTGACCCACCCGCACCAAACTTACGTCAAACTACTCTCCAAGACCAGGCCTACGAGGTACAGCTGTTATTTTATCATTTTTATGCATTTTTTAATTTTTAACAATTAATTAATTCAGAAATCACTGTTTTGCTCAATACCGTTCAGGTCTTTTGACCCACCCGCACCAAACTTACGTCAAACTACTCTCCAAGACCAGGCCTATGAGGTACAGCTGTTCTTTTATCATTTTTATGCATTTTTTAATTTTTAACAATTAATTAATTCAGAAATCACTGTTTTGCTCAATAGCGTTCAGGTCTTTTGACCCACCCGCACCAAACTTACGTCAAACTACTCTCCAAGACCAGGCCTATGAGGTACAGCTGTTCTTTTATCATTTTTATGCATTTTGTAATTTTTAACAATTAATTAATTCAGAAATCACTGTTTTGCTCAATACCGTTCAGGTCTTTTGACCCACCCGCACCAAACTTACGTCAAACTACTCTCCAAGACCAGGCCTACGAGGTACAGCTGTTATTTTATCATTTTTATGCATTTTGTAATTTTTAACAATTAATTAATTCAGAAATCACTGTTTTGCTCAATAGCGTTCAGGTCTTTTGACCCACCCGCACCAAACTTACGTCAAACTACTCTCCAAGACCAGGCCTATGAGGTACAGCTGTTCTTTTATCATTTTTATGCATTTTTTAATTTTTAACAATTAATTAATTCAGAAATCACTGTTTTTGCTCAATACCGTTCAGGTCTTTTGACCCACCCGCACCAAACTTACGTCAAACTACTCTCCAAGACCAGGCCTACGAGGTACAGCTATTAATTTATCATTTTTATGCATTTTGTAATTTTTAACAATTAATTAATTCAGAAATCACTGTTTTGCTCAATAGCGTTCAGGTCTTTTGACCCACCCGCACCAAACTTACGTCAAACTACTCTCCAAGACCAGGCCTATGAGGTACAGCTGTTCTTTTATCATTTTTATGCATTTTTTAATTTTTAACAATTAATTAATTCAGAAATCACTGTTTTTGCTCAATAGCGTTCAGGTCTTTTGACCCACCCGCACCAAACTTACGTCAAACTACTCTCCAAGACCAGGCCTATGAGGTACAGCTGTTCTTTTATCATTTTTATGCATTTTTTAATTTTTAACAATTAATTAATTCAGAAATCACTGTTTTTGCTCAATAGCGTTCAGGTCTTTTGACCCACCCGCACCAAACTTACGTCAAACTACTCTCCAAGACCAGGCCTATGAGGTACAGCTGTTCTTTTATCATTTTTATGCATTTTTTAATTTTTAACAATTAATTAATTCAGAAATCACTGTTTTTGCTCAATAGCGTTCAGGTCTTTTGACCCACCCGCACCAAACTTACGTCAAACTACTCTCCAAGACCAGGCCTATGAGGTACAGCTGTTCTTTTATCATTTTTATGCATTTTGTAATTTTTAACAATTAATTAATTCAGAAATCACTGTTTTTGCTCAATAGCGTTCAGGTCTTTTGACCCACCCGCACCAAACTTACGTCAAACTACTCTCCAAGACCAGGCCTATGAGGTACAGCTGTTCTTTTATCATTTTTATGCATTTTGTAATTTTTAACAATTAATTAATTCAGAAATCACTGTTTTTGCTCAATACCGTTCAGGTCTTTTGACCCACCCGCACCAAACTTACGTCAAACTACTCTCCAAGACCAGGCCTATGAGGTACAGCTGTTCTTTTATCATTTTTATGCATTTTTTAATTTTTAACAATTAATTAATTCAGAAATCACTGTTTTTGCTCAATACCGTTCAGGTCTTTTGACCCACCCGCACCAAACTTACGTCAAACTACTCTCCAAGACCAGGCCTATGAGGTACAGCTGTTCTTTTATCATTTTTATGCATTTTTTAATTTTTAACAATTAATTAATTCAGAAATCACTGTTTTGCTCAATAGCGTTCAGGTCTTTTGACCCACCCGCACCAAACTTACGTCAAACTACTCTCCAAGACCAGGCCTATGAGGTACAGCTGTTCTTTTATCATTTTTATGCATTTTGTAATTTTTAACAATTAATTAATTCAGAAATCACTGTTTTTGCTCAATAGCGTTCAGGTCTTTTGACCCACCCGCACCAAACTTACGTCAAACTACTCTCCAAGACCAGGCCTATGAGGTACAGCTGTTCTTTTATCATTTTTATGCATTTTTTAATTTTTAACAATTAATTAATTCAGAAATCACTGTTTTTGCTCAATACCGTTCAGGTCTTTTGACCCACCCGCACCAAACTTACGTCAAACTACTCTCCAAGACCAGGCCTATGAGGTACAGCTGTTCTTTTATCATTTTTATGCATTTTGTAATTTTTAACAATTAATTAATTCAGAAATCACTGTTTTTGCTCAATACCGTTCAGGTCTTTTGACCCACCCGCACCAAACTTACGTCAAACTACTCTCCAAGACCAGGCCTATGAGGTACAGCTGTTCTTTTATCATTTTTATGCATTTTGTAATTTTTAACAATTAATTAATTCAGAAATCACTGTTTTTGCTCAATAGCGTTCAGGTCTTTTGACCCACCCGCACCAAACTTACGTCAAACTACTCTCCAAGACCAGGCCTATGAGGTACAGCTGTTCTTTTATCATTTTTATGCATTTTGTAATTTTTAACAATTAATTAATTCAGAAATCACTGTTTTTGCTCAATACCGTTCAGGTCTTTTGACCCACCCGCACCAAACTTACGTCAAACTACTCTCCAAGACCAGGCCTATGAGGTACAGCTGTTCTTTTATCATTTTTATGCATTTTTTAATTTTTAACAATTAATTAATTCAGAAATCACTGTTTTTGCTCAATACCGTTCAGGTCTTTTGACCCACCCGCACCAAACTTACGTCAAACTACTCTCCAAGACCAGGCCTATGAGGTACAGCTGTTCTTTTATCATTTTTATGCATTTTGTAATTTTTAACAATTAATTAATTCAGAAATCACTGTTTTTGCTCAACACCGTTCAGGTCTTTTGACCCACCCGCACCAAACTTACATCAAACTACTCTCCAAGAATAGGCCTATGAGGCACAGCCTTTCACACAGCTGTTTATTACAAAGTTACAAATATGAGTGTCAGAGGTTTTACTTAACAAATTGTTTTGGTTCAGAAACAAAGACAAAAAAATAATAAAAAAATAAATTCTCTTCCTCCCTCATCTAAACCATCAAAAGACAGTAACAATATTTAATTTTTAACAATATTGAAGACATTGTTGATATTGGGCTTTACTCGCACAGTTGACATTTCCATTGTTCCTTCTTCGCCTTTTGGAAAACTGTGTCAGTTATGTTCAAGCACAGTACATGGAACCATCTGTCGCAGTCGTCACACTGGATCTGTAAAGTATATTTTAAAAAGTTAATATCGTTATAATCATTTGCTTTTACACATTATAGTGTTTACTAGTTTATTAAGTCCAATTAAGTGTATTTATTTAGCGCCAAGTCACAACACAAGTTTCGTGACTGCACAGAACCGAAATATTCATTTGTCCAAAATAATAATTTAACACTATCTCATGACTGCTCAATACACTGTTTCAATTTAAGTCCATCGCAGAACCCTCATCTTGAGCAAGCACGCAGTAGACTGCCTGTTACACCTTTCAAATTTTACAAATACACACTGACTGCTCAGAAAGTCTCACCCAGTCTGTTATTGCTGGTCCAGGCATGGGGTGTTTATGTGCAGCACACATGGCACAACAGCTGTGCTCATCAAACACTAGAAGAAAGACAACAAATTAATTTTAATTTATACATAATCTATGATGTACACATGAGGTGCATGCTAAGATACCTGATGCATCAAGGATTTGAAGAGCAAGCTCTTTTCTGTCACTTTGGATGGCCTTTTTAGATGTTTCAAATTTAACATCAGGCATCGATGGAAAGGCTTGCATCAGTGCTTTTGCGATCTAAACAAAACGTTACTGTTAAATACTGTACTATTTTTTAAATCTTAATAATACAGCATATCTTTGCAATTACAAGAGAACATTTTTAATAGATTACATCTAGTTGAAGACCCCGAGGAGAGAAACGTGTCAGGAGTGAGGAAATATGTTTAAAAAAAAAAAGAGTACAGGCAAGATGGAGTGGATGGAGAAAAATTTCAGTAGTGATTTGTGACAAAAAGGTATCAGCAAAGGTCAAAGGAAAAGTTTACAAGACAGTGGTGAGACCAGCTATGTTGTATGGTCAGGAGACAGTGTCATTGACAAAAAGACAGGAGACAGAACTGGAAGTGGCAGAAATGAACAGTCTAAGACAGAACAAAACTCGGGTGAAGAAAATGTTGATCAGCATGAAGACATGGAGAACAGTTTTGAACAGTCTGAGATGGAACAAAACTTGGGTGAAGACAATGATGATCTGCACGAAGACATGGAGAACAGTTTTGGACAGTCTGAGACGGAACAAAACTTGGGTGAAGACAATGGTGATCTGCACGAAGACATCGAGAACAGTTTACAACAGTCAGACACAAAACAAAACTCATCTAAAGACACTGTTAAACGAACAACAAAAAGACAACATTCCATAAAAGATGATCACCATCAACAAAATGACTACAGAACATGTAAAGCAGGACCTAATACGTTCAAAATAACGATATTGGGAAAACAGTGGAATAAAATCAAACCAAAACATGGGGGGAATACACT
>JBBPBX010078528.1:0-16605 GCA_038048925.1 Garcialebias charrua
ACAATAGCGAGCTTAAACACGGGAGAAGCCTCCGTTAACACGAGTTGCCTTGTACTAAACCCTCCGGTCCCCGGCTGCTGAGGTAGAGGGAGGTGCAAGGTGAAAAAGGGGTGTGGCTTGTGGAAGCTAGGAGGTGAATAGTCCAGATGAATTCTCCCATCGACAGCCTTCAGTCGGAAGCTGTCCCACGTAGTTCAAGGTAATACCCAAACTCCGGGACCGGTTCAGTAGACCCTGTTAACAGGTAGGCTGCAGTGAGGGCGTGTCACGCACCTTGTGATTACCTCGCTGATTATTCAGATAAGCAAACATGGCGACCACGAAGGGACCCTCTTTATGAATAAAGACTCCCAAGAGACAAGGCGTGCGTCAAAGGACTGACAAGCGCCAGAAAAACGACTCCTCTTAGAGTAGAGAAGTTGTAGTCGGCTGGTCTAAGCTATCAGCTAAGTGCCCCTTAATTCCACAGCAGTGGGTGGGGTAAAAAGGGCTTATTCGTGATCTGCTGACCACAGATCGGGAGTAAGATTAGCGGCAGGTCTGTTTTCATCCCAGGTACAGGGACATAAAGTCAGTCGGCTTTGAAAACAGACAAACTCGAGACGACAAAAACGAACAATGGCCGAAAGTACGGCACCAACAGGACTGGAGGACCAGTCCACAGAAAACGATCCAACTGGACCAAACCCTATACCAGTAGCAACAGCAAAGACTGAGGATCCGCCCAAAACGGACGATCCGAACCGACAAGAACCGGACACAGGAGGTGAGCCAAAGAATGAGATTCCGATAGAAATAATTCCGTACGGCCAGGGGTTTCATACTTGGAATTACAATCTTCAAATAAGATATAGAAGAGGCCACATAAAAGTAGGTGAGGTGGAGTTAGGGCTCTACCTTGCCAAGGAAGTAACAGACAATGGTATCTTCTGTAGTCCTGGGTTAGTAGAAGGCCGTCAGATAATGGTAATAAAAGACCCAGGCTTTATGACACGTACAGCTGGCCCCAGAACATGGCTAAAATGGTGGGCACAGCGGCTTGAGGCCCCTTATGGCCTAAACATAATAATGTTACACAGTCCCTCGGCCGAGTATGACCCTCTCGTAAAGAGGGTGGCTAAGGCATCGGGGATAGCCTGTTCCCCCGTATCTCCTGAGGCAAAAGCAATCAAAATACTCCCCCAGTATGAGGAGGAGTTGACTAAAATGAAAGCTTACAAAGTAAAAAGGAAACAGACATCTAAGATGGAACCTCAAAATGACTCCGTAACAGGATCTCCTGAAACTACGGACGATGAACCTGGGGAGGGAGGAACAAAACCAACAGATCCCGAACCAGACAAGAAAACCCCAAAAGAACTGAAGTTTACCATTCTCCCATACGGTCATGGGTTTGAGACCTGGCACCAACACGTTCAGAACGCGGTTAGAGAGAATAACCCCGGTGTCGTGGACGAGACCCTAAAACAAAACCTGGTGCATTACATAAGAACAAAAGGAGAATTCTACTGCTTACAGGAAAGGCCCCTCAACCAAATAGTAGTAGTAAAAGATCCGGCAAAAGTAACAAGCAAGTGCGATATTAAAGCGTGGCTGCGATGGTGTATAAAACAGATTGAGGAAAACAGAAATGGGACTGTAACTGCGCTGCTGAGCCCATCAGCAGACTACGACCCCCTAATAAGAAGGGTTGCCAAAGAATCCGGGTTAGGCGGATACATAATAGACCTAGGTGTTAAAGCAACCCCAATGAGTAAAGAGTATAAAAACGAAATAAATAAATTAAGACAATACCGACAAAAAAGATATGGGATAACAAGTAACCTGGAGCATGGACCAGACTCCAAAATAAACACTCCGGAAGAGTCAGGTGAAGAACCAGAGCCAGAAAGGAAGCCCGTTGCTCCTAAGAGAACAAGGATCGCAGGAAAAGAAAAAGAACCAGGTCTCTCAGTCCTCTTGTATGGCCGAGGGTATGAAACCTGGGACCCACTCATACAAGAAACGTTCAAACAAAACTACCCGGAAATGGATGAGAAAACCTTGCGGGAAAGCCTGCATGAAGGAATAAAAAAATGGGGCACGGTTGATTACACCCCTGCGGGAAGTAAAAAGCGAATAGAGGTATGGGAAAACCCGACAGGAATAAAAACAAAGACTGAAATCCATAGTTGGTTAAAATGGTGGGTGCAGCAGATTGAAATAACAACCACCAGAGAAATAATAGCGATAATCAGTCCATCAAGGGAATATGATCCCCTAGTGAAAATGGTGGCCAGGGAAATGGATGTGGGCTGGATCATTGGCGCTGAGGACAGCACGGTAAAAGCGGCCACTAGATTTAAAGAGTATACTAGAGAACTGGATAAACTCGGGCGATACAAGCAAATGGTAGCAGATCGGAAAAAAGTAATACCAAAAGAGCGAGGCAGCAGTGGGCTGGGCTGCGCTGCCATAAAACCAGCCTCAAACCAGGGTCCTAGTGCATGGGGCCCCAAAGGGAACCCAGGAAATTACAGAGAAACCTTCACTTATGGTACTGATCCTGAATCGAGTGACGCAGGAATTGAAGGGAACGACAGATCTCCTGCAACTAGCCCCGAAAGAAAGAGGAAAGCAAGGAAAGACGAGGGAGACTCAAATTCTGGCGAGTCAGATGACAATACCGGTAAGGGATTCAAAATTATGACCCGAGCCCTGGCAAAACAGTTGGCCGAATTCTTGAGCGTAAACCCCGTAGAAAAAACGGAGATACATAACCCAAAAGGGCAGTTAAAACCCCATCAGGAAACTAAACAACCCCTAGTAGGTTCCTTACGAACCTCGGGAGAAATTCATAAGAAATCTAGTGCTAAGATAAAACATCATGACCAAGACTTTGAACTCCCTCATGGATCAGGCAGGCCGAGACAAACTTTCTTGGGACTCCTTGAAGGGGAACCAGAGCGAACCCCAAAAGCAAAACCAAGGAGTAGATCTCCTCGCAAGCAACCCAAAGAGACAATCCAATTCTCAAAACCCCTCGGCCCATTACCTGACGAGGCTCGAGTCTTAAAACTCCAAAATGGGATCAAGGTATGTAGTTTGGTAGGAAGCCCCTTCGCGATGGATGGTGATGGATTACTAGTATTTACCAAAAATAACTGTAAAATCCATAACAACACTTTCAGAAAGGTACTGAACACTGCAGCTGGACCACAATACCAGCTAGAGATAAGTCAGTTAATGGCACAAGGCCAAGTATCAGAGCCAAAAGTACACCTAACGAGCGGGGGAAATCTCTTGTATCATACTATAATACATGTCCCAATTAGAAGCTACAAAGAAGCAAACAGTAATGAAGAGTATATGAGGGAAATGATAGAGGCCCTCGAGAGAGGGATAGCCCAAGCAATCGCGAATAACTTCAGACGAGTAGTAATGACGATAGAAGGATTGCGATCCGAGAACCTCCAGTGGGAAATAGCTGAACGGGTCGCTGTCCATACGATAACTTATTTAGGAGGCAGTATGCCAAGCGTCTCCCCGTTAACAGAAATAGTCATAGTGACCCCACCCAACCTGGAGGAAGAACGTAAGAAACGGTTATTAGCCACAATGTCCCCGCTAGGGAATCAATCCGTCAACAAACAACCCAAGAACCTTGAAATGAATGATGGGGAGGTACCAGACACCTCAGGGGACACAGGACAAAAGAAATCCACCGCGAAAGACACCCACCAAAGGTTAACACTGATTGAGAACACCCCCAAAGGGAAAGAGTTGAGCAGCTCCAAATCCAGAATCAGGAGGAGTGGAGCAGACACTTCACAAGGACGAACTGGACATCAGGTAGTCACCGCAATACAAGCCCTAAATGCAGGAAACGCAGAGATCGGGGGTGAACACCCGCAAGAAGGATTAGACCGAGAATCTGATGAAGACCTAAGTTTAACGAACTTTGAAAGTGACGATAGTGTTAGCCTGAGCTCAATGGAGCAAACTCGTCTACCAAAAAAGTCCTTGAGGTTTGGACTAAGGAAGGGCAAAAGAAAACAGTACCACTAATAGATCCACAGCAAGCATCAGAAAGAATAGCCAGGGACCCAACTTGGGGTCTCATACAGACAAAGCAGGGACGTAGTACATATGTTCCTGAGGCCGGCCAAAGCCACCGTGATATTCCAACAGAGTGGGCCGATAAATTAGAGGAGATGGTGGGATTGACAGTAAAAGCCACCTTGGGAGAATGGGCTAACATTTTGATGATGCCCATGTTCCCCACATTGGCCGCTCACCAAGACCTAACCGAAAATTTTAGAACAGCTTACGTGTCAATAGCGCACAATGTGATGCTGAGAAGAATGAGAAAGACTGCATACAAATATGCCAAAGAAACAAACGAGAAAATGAGGGATGAGATATCAGAGAGTGATGAAGAAGCAACTGGTCAGGAAGAACGTAATCAGTCATACCACGAACCTCAGTCAAACCAAAAATCTAAGAAGGCAGAACAGAGCCAAGCCCTAAGCTCAGAGACTGATAGTTATCGTGAGTACAAAATGCTGAAAAACCTGGTAAGGGAAAAAAGACCTGATGAAAAGGCCGAAGAATACATAAAAGATGTATGGCCTATGGTGATCAGTTCCACCGAGTGTGACGCAGCCAGAAAGCTGTGGCTGGGTAATGTCACTGCAAACCCAGTGGGCAAAGAGGAGTCGGCTCAGGATCATTTTGAAAGATTGGTTCTAGAGGACATGGATGATGAGGATGCTCAAATTCAACGGGCGAAAGTACGTATGGATCAGGGCCAACACCTCACATCAGTCTGGTATCAACTAAAACAAGATGTCCCACCAAAAAGGTATGTTAAAGCCTTAAGAATTGTAACAAAGGGTAGGAAAGGTGAAGTGAAATTCATTTCAATGCCCAATGATACTTTAGTCCCCCAGATCGATCAGGCAGTGAAAGCTTATGATCTAGAACAACAGTACTGGGAGGAAAAGAGGAAAAATGAGACAAAACAGAGCTCAAAACAGCCAAAAGTGGCCCCCAGGGCCCCGCAACAACAACAGCAGCAACAATATAGAGGGTCTCCAAGGCAGTCAGAGCCACAATACAGAGAAAATCCCCAAAGACCACGATCCGAACAACAGTATGGAGAACGGTCTCAGAGACCTCAGCAAGAACAACAGTACAGAAACCAACAGCCAAGAAGGTATCAAGCTTCACCTGGAAATGCAGCACCTCAGAAAAAGAGCGATTACGTGCCTACAGAAGAATATAATAGAATGACCCCTGAGCAAAGACAGGCCCTCCAGGAATCCCGAAAGAAAAGGGATGGGGGGCCAGCTAAATAATGGCTGATAGGTCGCGGGTCACCCTAGAAGGCGCTTATTGGGATGGGGACGAAATCCACACCAAAGTGGACGGAGAGCCCTATCTGATAGACTCTGGGGCAGAGGTGTCCATGACCCGCAAAAACCTAAAAACAATAGGACACTTAACGGTTCAATTGGCTAATGGAACCATAGAAAAAATGCCTTATGCATTATGGCACGGAATTGTTTGGATCAAAGGACCATACAACCTAGTTGCAATAACTGATTTGAAAGAATTAAGAAAACCACGGAAAGACCGCAGAGCTCTAAATAGACGACTGGATATGCTTAAATCCAGGTTAGTAAAAATAGGGCCCACTCATGAAAAACATGAATCAGAAGAATGGTATAAACCTGTAAATATTCCTGAAGTAACAGAACAAAGAGTAAATGAAAGTGACTTCTCCCCGGCTGGGAAAGAGAAGTTAAGACAAATCATAGAGTCAGCCTCAGTGGCCAGATTTAAAAATGATTGTGGAGATTTAGGCCCATCAATTGTACATACAATTGAAGGAGGTGTACATCCACCTGTAAGACAGTACCCTTTGAACCCAGGAGCAATAGAAGAAATGAACAAAATTGTGAGGGAATTAAGTGCTTTAGGGATTATCAGAGAAGAATCTTATCCCATTACTAACAGCCCCATCCAAGCGGTAAAGAAACCTGAGTCCGCAGGAGGGGGATGGAGACCAGTAATTAATTTTAAAGCACTAAATAGGCGAACGGTAGCAAACCGAGCAAGCCTAATTAACCCTCAAGGTACTCTGAAAACTCTACAAGTGAAAAAGTACAAATCCTGCATTGATTTGGCAAATGGATTCTTCTCTCTCAGACTGGCTAAACAATCACAAGGGAAAACAGCTTTTACCCATCAAGGAAGGAGCTATGTGTGGCAGCGTTTGCCACAGGGGTACAAAAACTCTCCAAATGTGTTTCAGTCAGCCGTAATGGATGTGCTTAAAGACTTGGGCGCAACAGTTTACATCGATGATGTGTTCATCGCAGATGACACAGAGGAGGAACACCTAGAACGGTTGGCAGAAGTGTTGCAACGAGTTACAAAAGCAGGGCTGAAACTTAATCTGAAGAAATGTCAGTTTGGGCAGTTCCAAGTAAACTATTTAGGTTTCCAAGTAACGGCCGATCTGGGACTTTCCGAGGGTTATAGAGAGAAACTAGAACAAATTCAGCCCCCTGAATCCGAAAACGAGCTACAAAAAATATTAGGACTGTGCAACTATGTGAGAGATCATGTTCCTAACTACCAGAAATATGCAAAACCCTTGTATGCCTGTCTGAAGAAAAAGGAAGGACAGGATGAAAAGAAAAGCAAACAAGCATGGATTTGGACAGCCGGAAATCAGAAAGATCTAGAAGAACTCAGAGAAAAAATCAAAGAAGCAGTACGATTAGAGCCAAGAAGTGTAATGACAAAACTAGTAGCTGAAGTAAGTTGTGAAGATGACAACGCTATGGTATCAGTTAAAAATGAACATGGAGGGCTAGTAACTCTCTGGAGTTACTCGTTAACCTCAGTTGAGAAAAAGTTTCCCCAGGAAGAAAAAGAACTAGCAGTGTTAGCTAGATACTGGGGTACACTAAAAGATCTAGCTCAAGGCCAACCTATCAAAGTCATAACACAAAGTCAAGTGCACAAACATCTCAGAAAAGGGACAATAGAAAGTACCAAAGCCACGAATTCCAGATGGGGTAGATGGGAGGACATTTTATTAGACCCCGATCTAGAGATAGGACCAGCACAACCTGTGAGTAAAAAAGCAAAAAATGAGATGCCCGAAAAACCAAAGACACACGACTGGACTCTCTACACCGACGGATCTAAGAAAGGAACCGATCAGGTAGCACACTGGGGATTCATCCTCAAATTTCAAGGGAACGAGTGCTGCCGTAGGAGGGGGAGAGTGCCAGGAAGTGCGCAAACTGGAGAAGTTACGGCAGTACTCGAAGGATTGCTAGAACTAACTCACAGAAAAGTAAAAACAGCACGAGTAGTGACTGACAGTTATTACTGTGCACAGGCTCTGAATGAAGATTTATCCATTTGGGAAGAAAATGGATTTGAAAGTGCTAAAGGGAAAGTGGTGGCTCATCATGACTTGTGGAAGAAAATAGCTGAAATAAGGCTAAACTTGCAATTGGAAGTCGAGCACCAGAGATCCCACACTAAAGAAGGGAAGCACTGGCAGGGTAATGATGAAGTTGATCGTTATGTACAACAGAGAAAAATCGTTTTTGTCGGGATCGAGAAGTGGGAACAAACCCCCAGGGAAGGAGGGTCCCACAGAAGTACGTGTCTGAGGTTGTGCGGGACGTGCATGAGAGCTTAGGTCATGCGGGCGTGCAACCTACACGTAAGGAATTGGAGCATCAGGAGCTCTGGATTCCCTTAAAACAAATCCGCGAAGTGCTACTGGACTGTAAAATATGTGGTCAATATAATGCAGGTCGCAGGGGGCACCGAGTGGATGGACAAACTATCAAAAGTACCATACCCTGGGGTTCAGTGTGCATGGACGTAGCTGGACCCATGGGGATCACAGGCAAAAAGGGAGAGAAATACCTTATTGTGCTGGTGGACTCAATGTCAGGGTATGTGATAGTGAAACCAGCAAGAAAAGCTAATGGCAACAGTGTTGTTAGCATGCTGGAACAAGTCTGTGGGGCGTTAGGTATTCCAAAAGAGTTGAGAACCGATAATGGGACACACTTTCGCAATGCACAAGTAGATCACTGGTGCCAGACGTTTGGGGTAATGCGTGTTTACTCGCCTCCCTACACACCCCAAGCTAACGGAGTGGCTGAAAGAGCCATAGGTTTAGTCAAAAATTGGATAGCTAAAAATGCTAATACCAAAGAATGGAGCACTAAAACTGTGGAAATAGGACAGGCCTTGAATGACAGGCGCAGAGCTGATAGGCCCTCCCCTTCAGAGGAGCTTAACCAACGAGAGTTCACCACGCAGGAAACTGGGCGGGGCTCCGATGATAAAGGGGAACAGTCAGACTCTGACGTCTCATTCAAGGTGGGGCAGAAGGTGTGGGTCAGAGCCCAGGATCACCCGTCAGCAGTTGCGGTAAGACCCAAATACAACGCCACAGACAGAGTAAAAAGACTATTAGACAAAAACACCGTAGAATTAGTCAAAAAAGGGGTCCAAGGTATAGAGCAATTGAAACCAATTCCTAGCTAAGTTGAAACCAGAAACCGGATTATGGCCAGTGAACCAAGCAGCATGCTCCCCTACATTAGAATGGCCACTATATACGGGGGAGTTATCCTACGAAGGACAAGCACAGGGCTCTGGGCAGGAAGGGCCCTGAACACATTGGAATATGCCAAAAAAGGATACCTGTCAACGGAGAAGGAAGTTATAAAGTGGAGTGCACTGTATAATCAGTGTGCGATTTGCGCAAAGGCTACTGGTTTGCCTCTAAAATTTGGAGGCCCGGGGAAGAAAAAGCCCCTCAGGCCTAAATCAAATAAATTCGATGTTGAACACTTAAAAATAAAACCAGTAAAAGTAATGAACGCATTTATCTGCGGAGAGTGCAGAATAGCCGTTTTGCCTCGAATAATCATTATCACTCAATGGGATATAAGTGGAAAAGGCCCGAAGGACTGTACCTGTGAATGGGATGGAACAGACGTGAAATACTGTGGAGATTGCCAAGCTGAGATGTTACGAGCTCGGTTGTTGCACTCTGAGAAAGCAATGGGTTGGCAGACAAGGAAATGCTGCGACCCACTCAAATCCTTTAAAACACAGGTTGATGAAGGAAAGTCTGAGGCCCCGAGGCAAGCCCCGACCCTACTGAAGTATGACCGGGGACCAAATGCAAGCCCTTCGGCTCCACCTCTGTATCCAGGGATAGGAGGCCCCAGTGGGGGAGAACAAACTGACTCAAAAGAAAGAAATTGGAACCCTCGAGACCTACTCGAACAGTCAGTACAGCAGTCCTGGCCCTATAGCCCTATGATGGGGAGAGTGAAAAACGCCCCTATCGGCACAACCCAATTCCCATTAGTTTTTAGAGTATTTCGGGACCCATCGGAAACAGAAGGAATAGAAACGAACCAGCTCCCCGATGAGATAAACGAAGAAGCTCAAAAAGGAGGTTGGAAAGGTCCCTGGGAATTGGCAACATGGGCCCAGCTGATTGCAGAAGTGGTCGTGAACCAGAGTCTCCCGCTGGTAGACCTGCCTGAAGTCCCTCGGGAAGCAGGGGCCAGAAATACAAATTTGTACTACACCACCACCAGCTTAGATGCGTGGACAGTACATGGGGCAAGACCCAAGCAAAAAACCGCTGAGTATTTAGTCACCCCGGAAGCCTGGGAGAGGCACGGAGTGCTGCAGATTCCCGGAACAGCAGCGCAACGGGTGAACACACCCATCAGGCCAGACTCCACCCAGAGGGTTAGAATTTCCGTGCAGATGATCCTTGCACCATACCTGGGTGTGTACTCAGTCGGAGCCACAGTTCAGCCGATCGAGGACAGCAAAGACGGAGCAGAAAAGCCTCGATCAAGCAAAGCAGGAAAGAAACAAAGTGGATTAAAAGCTTGGGCCAGCAAAACGTTCCATCGAAAATGGAAGAAAGCGGACAAGTAAAAACCAACCAAAGGGTCGCTAGAGTCATCAACGGATCTCATCGCAACAACAGAAAAGGTAGAAAAAAGCTAAGAAAAATTATAAGATGCCCTAGTATAATTTGGAAAGGAAAAGCTAATCTAAAGTCAGTTGGAACAGCGGGTTCATGTTGGTACCGGAACTACCCGAACGCGTGTGCGCCCTATGGGCCAGGCGAGATAGATTTTCTCCCCAGAACAAAAAAGCAACCGCGTGAGGAAGTGGTAAATGTGTTGTTCCAAAGGGCCAGAATTGGGCCCTACGTTCCAGCCCTAATTGTCCACGGTAAACTGGTAAAACTAGACCGGCCGAGAAAAGACTTCTCCATCCAATACAATGGGTCATCAAACTATTACAATTCCTGTGTAAGGACATACAGGGAACCAGACCTCACCCAGGCAAAAGACAGGCCTCTTGGGTTAGTCTGGATAAGTGATTTCACTGAACTCCCATATAACCCAAGCCCAATGGGGACACCCTGGATTTTTAACGCGGTCCAGATGATAGTACAGGGACTCCAGGTTAAAATCAAATGGGGCCCAAACTATGCAGAACCCCATCAAACAGAATACTGTGAAATCTCCGTGGGGGATCATATCATCTGGGCTACGAGTCCAACTTTGCGGATAGGAATCCACGAGAGGGAGTGTGATCCAGAGAAAGTGGTGGTTGAAAACACTAGACTACCCGTGCGAATGTTGTACGACCGAATCTGTGCCCCTTCCCATAGCTGGGAAAATTATCCCCTAAGGCTGGCTTACAGGATAAAGATATCCTACAGAGGGCATCCATTAGTGTGTATAACGACACAATTGACCGAAATGGGCAAAGATTATGATAGATACGCTGCCAAAATGAGAGAAAAGGCCATAGATCAGATTCATTCATTCATTCATTCATTCAACCTTTATTTATACAGGCTAGCCTCGTTGAGTCACGGGGACTCATTTACAAGAGGGACCTGTCTCACTCACACCAAACAACCATCCACTCTCTCACTCACACCTAGGGTCAATTTAGAGTCACCAATCAGCCTAACATGCATGTTTTTTGGTCTGTGGGAGGAAACCGGAGTACCCGGAGGAAACCCACGCATGCACGGGGAGAACATGCAAACTCCACCCAGAAAGGCCCCCGGACCGGGATTTGAACCGGCAACCTTCTCGCTGAGAGGCAGCAGCTCTACCAGTTGTGCCACCGTGCTGCCCGATATTATATATATGGGAACATTTCGAAGCCTCTGCCCGCAATGATGCACCCTTTGGCCAGTTGCACGGCCCACAGCCTGAACCTCCATGCTGGGGGGTCTCCCAATGGAAATGGGTGTGGCGGGGGTTGAACCCAGACTTACATCACCCCTCGCCCCTTTGTGTGGAACTCTATAAAGAGAGGGTGATGAGAAAAGAAAGAGGAGAAACGCCACCTAAACCTCCCAAGCACACGATCAGCCCAGAAGGACGACATCGGATTCTAGCATGTCTGGACCCGATCTTTCCACCAAGTTCGTAATGGACGAGGACATTATAGACTCAAAAACAATAGATGAAGATACTGAGAATATTTTGGTTCAATTTGATAGGGATGGTCCAAAAATACCAGCTCTAAAAGTAGCAAGAAAAATAGTTTGGCTTAACAAACCTAAACTCGATATCTCTCTATGGACGGACTGTAGCAAGAATTACTTTTATACAAACACCAAATATTTTAAAAAGACTAATTTAAATGACCCTCAAAAAGAATATCACTTAAAGCTAGCACACCTGCCCCGATATGAGAACGGTCCTAAACCTTGCCCGCAAACCTCACCATGGATATTCAACGTAGTTTACCTGACAGTAGCGGGAATAAGTATTAAATTAAGATGGGGACCTAACTATCGTGAAACCTTCCAAAGTCGATTCTTTGAGATCTCGGTGGGAGGCATGATAATATGGACCACAAGCCCCGCTATGGTGAAAACCATCCAAGGAATGGTGAGTAACCCAGAGCGCTATGTCATCGAGAATCAACACCTACCTATAAGAGTGTTAAGAGACCGTATGAACACCCCTTACCGACGTTGGCACAGGCCATGGGCCAGAGAAGGGTACGTGATGCATGTGTTGTATCAAGACCAACCATTGATAGTTCTAATAGAATCTCTGACCGAAGGGGGTGCCAGAGGAGATCAGTATTTCAAAGCCCATTATAAAAGACACCTGAAATACACACAAGGAGCCAGTTTCCCCCAGAAATGGCGCTGGGAAGGACGCCAGCCTAAACTTGGCGAATGGCTGGTGATTCAGTGGAAGTGGGTGTGGAAAGGACTGCAACCTGGATTGCCACACCCCTCTCCACTTTATCTAGAACTCCTCAAAGACCGAGTGACCACAACTCACAGGCGCTCGAGGAGGAGACCCAGGTCCAAGAGAAACAAAGGCTCCAAAGGCAATCCTCTCAAACATGATTCCTCTGAACAGAAGGCTGAATAGTAAGGATTCAAGCAGCGATGATTCAGATAGCGATGAAGATCCACACATTTATGAAAATGACTCACACATCTACGAGGACCTAGCGACCCCAGACCGACCTAAGGACTGTTCATGGATTACGAGAATGGATAAAGCGACTTGTCTACGAATCCTGCTGCGGGTATTCGTAGTGTTAATAGGCTTAATAATGTTGTTGGTTATTTTGTATCAAGCCGGAATCAGACCATGGAGCCTAACGCATGTGAGAGTCTCCCACGGGAGATCCAAGTATGCAAACATGACCTGCTGGGACATCACACGAAAGAACATCTTCATGCCATGGAATCAAAGTGAGAACATTCAAAATCAGACTTTGACCTGGAACCGAGTGAGAAAAGCAGGCTACCAACCTGGAGGAGAAAGCTGAACAATATGCCTGAATGGTACGCAGCTGTTGGTTTCATGCCAAGAAAGAGCACCACAGATGCATCTTTGCTTTGAGGATGTTGATAGAGAAGTACAGAGAGGGTCAGAAAGAACTCCATTGTGTGTTTGTGGATTTAGAAAAAGCATATGACAGGGTGCCAAGAGAAGAGGTGTGGTATTGCATGAGGAAATCTGGAGTGGCAGAAAAGTATGTTAGACTGGTACAGGACATGTATGAGGACAGCAGGACATGTATGAGGACAGCAGGACATGTATGAGGACAGCAGGACATGACAGCAGGACATGTATGAGGACAGCAGGACATGTATGAGGACAGCAGGACATGTATGAGGACAGCAGGACATGTATGAGGACAGCAGGACATGTATGAGGACAGCAGGACATGTATGAGGACAGCAGGACATGTATGAGGACAGCAGGACATGTATGAGGACAGCAGGACATGTATGAGGACAGCAGGACATGTATGAGGACAGCAGGACATGTATGAGGACAGCAGGACATGTATGAGGACAGCAGGACATGTATGAGGACAGCAGGACAGTGGTGAGATGTGCTGTAGGAGTGACAGATAGCTTCAAGGTGGAGGTGGGAGTGCATCAAGGATCGGCTCTGAGCCCCTTCTTGTTTGCTCTGGTGATGGACCGACTAACAGATGAGGTCAGGCAGGAATCCCCATGGACTATGATGTTTGCAGATGACATTGTGATCTGTGGTGAGAACAGGGAACAGGTGGAAGAGAACTTGGAGAGGTGGAGGTATGCACTTGAAAGAAGAGGAATGAAAGTCAGCCGTAGTAAGACAGAGTACATGTGTGTGAATGAGAGGGAGGAGGTGGAACAGTGAGGCTACAAGGGTCAGAGGTCACAAAGGTGCAGGACTTCAAGTACTTGGGGTCCACTGTCCAGGAAAATGGGGAATGTGGTAAAGAGGTGAAGAAGAGAGTCCAGGCAGGATGGAGTGATGGAGAAAAGTTTCAGGAGTGATTTGTGACAAAAAGGTGTCAGCAAAGGTCAAAGGAAAAGTTTACAAGACAGTGGTGAGACCAGCTATGTTGTATGGTCTGGAGACAGAGACATGGACAAAAAGACAGGAGACAGAACTGGAAGTGTCAGAAATGAAGATGTTGAGGTTCTCCTTAGGAGTGACAAGGATGGATAAGATCAGGAATGAGATCATCAGAGGTACAGCACATGTTGAACAACTGGGAGATAAAGTTAGAGAGGACACACTGAGATGGTTTGGACATGTCCAGAGGAGGGACAGTGGTTTGGACATGTCCAGAGGAGGGACAGTGGTTTGGACATGTCCAGAGGAGGGACAGTGGTTTGGACATGTCCAGAGGAGGGACAGTGGTTTGGACATGTCCAGAGGAGGGACAGTGGTTTGGACATGTCCAGAGGAGGGACAGTGGTTTGGACATGTCCAGAGGAGGGACAGTGGGTATATTGGTAGAAGGATGTTAGAAATGCAGCTGCCAGGAAAAAGACAAAGAGGAGACATGCTGGTGAAGATTCTCAGTCGTCCAGGACATGATAAATCAAAAAGGCGTTCAATTCAAGATCAACTGGACTTTATTTGTAACAGAAGATGTTTCGCTTCTCATCCGAAAAGCTTTATCAATTCAAGCTTTTCGGATGAGAAGCGAAACATCTTCTGTTACAAATAAAGTCCAGTTGATCTTGAATTGAACGCCTTTTTGACAAAGAGGAGATATATGGATGCAGTTAGAGAGGACATGGAGGTAGTTGGAGTGAGGACAGAGGATGCAGAGGACAGAGTGAGGTGGAGGAAGATGACTCGCTGTGGCGACCCCTGAAAAGGGAAAAGCCGAAAGAAGAAGAAGAAGAAGATTCTTTGTAGAGTAAAAACTCATCCTCCTCCTTTTCACAGTGCTCTGTTTGCTGCTCGTCCTCACGTCAGAGCATCCACTGACTGGCTGCCTCTCCAACCTGTAAAAAACAGAATTAAATCAAGAATTTTAACTAAGAATTAAAAAAGTAAATGTTTAATGTGGAGAAAGAAGTGCTGCAGACTGATGTTTGTTAAAACTAAGAGCCAGATACAAGAAGTTTTCTCAGATAATGTAACTTGTTTGATCCAGTAGATGAGACTGAGGCAGGTTGCTGTCGTCAGCTGATGCTCTCTGAAGCTGAAGTTTCTTCAGTCAAATCAGTCATTTGTGATTTAAAATGGTTTGAAAAGTTTTGTTATGATGAGTCCACCTGTCCAAATAAACTTTAGTCGCCTGAAATGCAAATGCGTCATGTAAACTTTGTGCATGTTGTTGAAGGCGAGAGAAGTTCAGTCACTCTGTCGGAGCTGCACGAGGAACAGGAATGGAAAGAGTTCTTCTGATCATCCTCACTGCGTCAGGTAAGACTTCCATTCATTCAGAACATCCTAACTGTGGTCGTGCACTGCACATGGACTCTGCACGTTTGTGCTCACACTCGTGCTTTAACGACCACCACAGTGAGCGTCCAGACGAGCAGCGCACGTTTCGGTAAAGTTGTGGAAACGGTTCAGTCCTTCAACGCACTTTTTTGAATCTTGTCTACTTCAAAGTTTTACATTAAAAGAACAAAAAGTAACTTTCAAAAATGTAAAATACAATTTCACCTCATAATTTTTCTTTAAACACGAACACGCACAGAATACACAGGAGCACCTAAGTCAAATCAGCTGAGTTCAAATAAACGCACTGAACAGTGCGACGTCTGTTTCATGCACTTTTTCTTGGATTTGTGCACGTTTTTATTTTATCTGCCTCAGGACAACAGACTTTTTCTAATGAACTCTGATGTGGAGTAAAAAAGATTAAATAAATAAATAGAATGAATGGAAATATATTATACAGTAACTGTCTTAACACATATTTGGTGGTGGGGGGTCCAAGGCACTGCTTAAATTAGAAGAGTGTAATAATATAGGCGGTGATCAGTTTTACTGATTTACCTATATTCTTGATGTAAATTTGAGCAGGGTTTGACTGACACAAATTATCATCAATAATTCACGGGTTCTCACTTTTTCAGATTCTGTTATAATTCTGTGATTAGGTGATGGGATGGAAAAGGCATGAAACATTAACTTATGTTGGCATACTAGGAGTACTGCCATTTATTAACAGAATCATAAATTACATCACACATTTACAACTGATTGATCCATAACAATCCTATAAATTTACGTCAGCAGATGAAATCACGCATCCGTAACTTCTAGGTACAACAGAACAAAGTAAATAAGATGACATATTACTTTTATATCTGTAGGCACATTAACTTAAAGTTTAGTTAACTGGCTTAAGAAATAAAGTTTAAGGAGAAAGTTTAGGAAGACGATGGAGGATGAAAGATGGAGGGAGTGGTGTGTTTAACCAGGAAACATGGCAGCTCTCCGGCCGATCTCAGCTAAACGTTGGTACACTTTGGCAAAGCATCTGACGACTTTGTTACCTCGTGAAGACGGTCAATCCCCCTTGGTCCAACTGGTCAGTCCATTTACCGTTTCCAGCGTCTCCAGACGTCTGCTTCAACTCAGACTGCAGTAAAGGCATTTCCTGGTTTGAGTTTTCAGAATAAAACTTTCCTTGGGAGGAAAATTCATCCAGATGGAGCTTAGAGTTCAAGATCGGGTTTCAGCTAGCTTGCTGAGACCCTTGCTGTTAGAACGGGGTTTTGACGCTTGACCA
>JBBPBX010078529.1:0-16603 GCA_038048925.1 Garcialebias charrua
AATAATGTGTCAACGTAAGTTGAAAGGTAAAATTTATTTATCTTAGACAAACACTAGATATACAATAAGATTTAAATAATTATATGTATCATAGTTCATTCGAAACTATGATGTGTTCAGAAAGTAGCTCCCACAATTGAAAGCAGGTTATTCCGTTATAACAATTTATTTAGCCAAGTAAATAAACTGTTGACCAAGTACCGGTATATGAGATCATTACAGTATTTTGCAATAAATTTGCTATTTTTAATTACTTTTCATTTGAGTTTGTCAATATTGCTCATAACATATAGCCAAAAGTTTATGCAAGCACCTGAGATTTAGACAACCTAACTGCCTTAATGGATCCATATTACTCAAAGCTTAAGCTCAAATTCAGCATTAGAAAACTAAAACGTGCATCGATTCTTTGGTGGCAACAATGAGAAAAAAACTGCTTCAAGAACAAACTAAGACATAGACATGTCAGTTTAACTACCTGGCAAACAAGTTTAACCCTAGAAGGTGGTGTCAGATTAGATGCCACTGGTTTCCGACAACTGCCCCCACCTTTCAGTCTCGCTGCTCGGAGGTGTCACATATCCACCGCTTGCCTCTTGTTGCTAAAGGCTGTAGAGAAGAGGAATGGTGTGGCTAGAAATAGCATTGTCACATGAGTGTGTGCAGTGACCAGTCAGCCAGCTGCTCATCCTTACATGGAGCACTGCCCCATTCATATATATTGCTGCAAACTCCCATGCAGAAACTGGTCGCATGCCTCGATATGAGACGAAATAAGTTTGAAATCCCTTAAAATTCCCAAATTGAGTCATGCATATTTCAAAATTAAGACACAATCACCATAAAAAAAATAATATATATATATATTACGGTATGTCATTATTGTGCAAGGCATTTTTCTTGGTTAAAAAAACAGCTTTTCATTTGAAAATATAGGTAAAATGTGCACAGAATCGTATCCCAATGGCACAAAAATAGCTCCGTTTACTATTTTAAGCAAAGAATAGCTTTCCCCATGCATCCCTCTGTATTTTCACAAGCGTTTTGCCATCAGACATTTTCCTAAACCTCAAACTGACCTCAGGCCATATAGTGGCAAAGCCATGACTCATCTTAGCCCAGGCTCTGAAAAATGTACACGACAACGAAGAAAAGGAAAATAACACCCACTCTAGCCTCCATTTACAAAACCCACAATGCATCACAGTTTAGCAGTAAGCTCTCCATTAGCATGGTTAACACCAGGCCAGACCCCTAAACAACAGGGGCTCTGTGTGAGCGAGCTGTGATACACTGCCGCTCACAGAAGGCCACCAGAAAGACAACAAAACAACTCAATGGCCTGAGTGGAGTCCCCCAACAGGTCGAAAAGGGACAAACAGAACCAGATCGGAGAAAATGATTCAACGAGTTTCAACAGCTATAGCAAAAATAACCAGCTAAGTGTTTTGGTTATCAAAAATAATTACCGTATTTTTCAGACTATAGGTCGCACCCGAGTATAGGTTGCATTGTCCAATTATTGCCAAAGAATTGGAAAAATCCATATATAGGTCGCACCTGAATATAGGTCGTACCTACGTCAAAATGTGGACCGTGTTTAGCTCTGCTGCAAATGTCTCTTCCACAGGAGCGCACAGCAAGGCTTTTAAGAAGATTAACACTTAAAAACAATTAATTGTTTGATAAAAATTATAGCAAATATGTGTCTGAGCTGAACTTTTCTTTAATAAATGAATAATTTTAGCAGGATAAACACCTAAAAAAATATATATTTGTTAGCTGACATTATTGTAAGAGTGTGTCTCAGTTTAATTTTTGTTAATAAATGATTACAAATCAGCTTATTTTATAAAAGGCCATATATAGGTCGCACCTGACCAGAGGTGTCAAGTAACGAAGTATAAATACTTCGTTACTTTACTTAAGTACAAATTTTAGTTATCTATACTTTAGTAAAGTAATTATTTTTCAGCCTACTTTATACTTCTACTTCTTACATTTTCACGCAATTACTGGTACTTTCTACTCCTTACTTTTTAAAAATAGCCTCGTTACTTTTCTTTCATTTTGCCTTTTTTTTTTTGTAGAATATAGATATTCACGCAGGACTTTCCAAAAATTGAACATAAATATCGCAGCCGTCACTCACCAGTGTTGCCAGATTGGGCGGTTCACCGCGATTTTCCTTCTCACTTTTGCGGGTAAAGAGTGCTTTGGGTGGGTGGGACTCTATCTGGCAACACCGGTCACACCGGTGTTTACGCGTGTGCCTTTACATCCGGGGCAGCGTCGGCAGCGCCGGGACCCTCCATGTCAATGTAGAGGCGTCTGCGGCACCGGGACCCTCCATCAGTAGTTGGGGCGTCTTCTATAGCAACTTCATCCGGCGAAGCCATGCTGTCCGTGACGCTGACTTGCTAGGGGCTCTGCTAGCGCTAGCATTAGCGTCTCGCGAGACAACGTTACCTCTCAACGAGAGATATCGCGGGAGTTTAATATCGCGAGATCTCGTACAACGAGATCTCGTTACATGCCTAATATTGAGGTAAGCTGAAAGTTTTTTTTTTTATCAGTTGATTACTGACTTCTAGTGACCTAGTAACATACTAATGTTGTATAATGTTTTCTATGGTTAGGAGGTACTAGCCATGGAACTAGCTACATGCTCTGGGTTTGCTTGCTAACATTGTTTCTCTTTTTTATTCAGATTTAAAACATATTTTCTTTCTGTCAGAGTTTTCACTGAACTTAACAAAGTTTTACTTCATAGACTACGTTCACACTGCAGGCAAATGCTCAATAATACCCCTATACAGTATGGTTATTTTAATATATTTAAATTTGCATTTAAATGTGTCTATTTTCAATGGGCATATATGCAGTTAAGACAGGTAGCTTAGTGCACCCCTAGTTTTTCAACATTAACAATATAATATAATCTAGTCTAAAAAAATGATTTTTGTGGGGGAGGTGGGGTTGTATACAATAGTATGTGTGGTGCGGCCTAAGCATTTGTCTTTGTTGTTGCTTTTTCTTACGCTACTTTTACTTTTATACTTTTAAGTAGTTTTGAAACCAGTACTTTTTTACTTTTACTTGAGTAAAAAGCTAGAGTTGATACTTCTACTTCTACAGAAGTAATTTTAAATCCCAGTATCTATACTTCTACTTGAGTAATGAATGTGAATACTTTTGACACCACTGCACCTGACTATAGGTCGCAGGCCATGAAAAAATGATAAAAAGCTGCAACCTATAGTCCGGAAAATACGGTATACATAAATTTTTCTCCAAATGAGAAACACAGAAGTTTTTTTTTTTTTAACAAAGGCAATAATAAGGGATCAAAGCTGCTAACTCAGTTTGTTGTGGCTCCTCTGACTGATGAAGCCCTTTGGATGAAAGATGAAACGTCTCAAAAAAAGAAAAAAGAAAAGAAACCGTCCCGATGACCTGACTGAACTTTGTTGGATTTCTACCTGGATTATTGAGCATGAACTTTGAAGTGTTATTTTAGTTATTTTTGGTGTAAATTAAGATTTTCTTGTTGCAAATTATCCCATAAAAGTGTCAGTAAAATATGATAAAAACTAAAATATATGTGCTAACTTTAAGGACCGACTGTTCTCGAGAAGACTGAAGCAGCATTTAAAATAACACAATCCTTCAATGAAGACATGCCATTCAGAAATGTCAGCGTGATTACAATTCACGTGGGAATCACAGAAAAACATGGGCCTATGCGACAGAGGTAAAAGATAGCAATCTGTTTCATGTGTAGAATCTATGAATACTTTAGTTTAAATCCAGCCTCAAGAATTTTTTGTGTGCAGATAATTTAGATCTGGTTAACCACTGAAGCTAAACTGAAACCTTCGGGATTGAAACGTTTATCCTTTAAGCCAACCTTTACCATTACCCCAACCTTGAAGCATGGCTTAAATTAAATTAGAGAAAAAGACGCTTTCACTTCCTCTTGCTTACCCTCCTGCATTTTTCTGTTCAGCTGTGTAACATAATTGCCACCGTACATGTCGCACCGCCGTATAAGTCGCATCAGTCCAAATATGTCTAATAAAGTGAAAAAATAAATAAATACGTCGCTTCATCGTATAAGTCATTTTTATTATGCGTCACCGCTGATGCGTGCGTTTGTTACGCATCATTGCTGACCACGCGGAAATGTGGGACGGTGTTGTGCCAAAAATAGATTGGCTGGCCGCGGGAGCGTGCACATGAGGACTTTAACAAGAATTTAACAAGATTAACAAGATTTGTTTGCTCGACCTTACAGTAAAGTTGTGTCTCAGTTGAACTTTTCCTTAATAAATGCACTTTAATGGTCAAATCAGATGTATTTCACCTGGGCGGTGTGGCGAAGTGCAGCTGATTTGACGTTTGCTCCAGGGAGTTCCGGAGCGAGACGAAGGTGGTTTGGTATGGCAAGCCAAAGGTCTCATTAATAGCCACTTTTACCTATTAATGAGACACTTGGCTTGACATATTAGTCGAGAGCACCCTTGTGGCTGAAAATGGTAGTGTTCAATATTTTTCATGTCAAAATGAATGAAATCATCAGATCTCAGCCAAAGAATTGGGTTATTAATATGGGGGGGGGGGCGTTGCTTTATAAGAGGCGTGCTAATTTATAAAAAAAAACTACAACTTATACAGCGAAAATTACGGTACTTCTTTTAACCCGATCACCCACTCTCATGACAGGCAGGCAAAATGAAATTGTTTGGGTCCATGTTTGTTTGTCTGTCTGTCTCTCAAACCTCAACCCGATTCAAGATAGCCGCCACAGATAAATTACTTTAGAAAATACAAAATATATTATAACTCAGTCAACTGTTCAGATACTAACTAAATTTTTGGTGTGGTAGTAGCTGAAATTGATTCTAAACCCACGTTCCGAGTGCTAAAAAAATAAATAAAATCCATTGGATTTTCATTTAAAATTTTACCATCAACTATTTGAAATCCACTCAGCCTGTTGTAAAAATATTTCATAAAACACTGGATGGAGTTCAATTAACTTCCTAAAACTGATGACGTCTACAGCTCACTATACCTTTCAGAAGCATCCTGACCACAGTAAGTCATTGCTGCGGACACAAAAATATCTATAGCTCATCAGTTTTCTACAGATATTGAGCTAAAGATACAATGTGGTGTTGTGGAATGCTATTTTCATTTATTACATGCCATCAGCTCCACATGATCTATGATAACCCAAACCAAAACGGACTGAGCAACACCGATACATGCACACGCAGCATGACGGTTCACCCAGTCTGCACCATCATGTGACGTTCCCATGACAAAAGAGGGCTCTGACATAACAAGGCGTTTGTGCTGTCAGGGTGAGGTGGGATGATCAGAGAAGACAGATTGTTCTCCGGCTGCGACACTGCCGGTTCCAGTGCCAACTGCCTTGCCACCCACAGATACAGGCACACCCACTGGCAGAAGAGCCAGTCTGCACGGAGCCATGCCATCATGGAAAACAAATGCTTTTACCATACTTTTGTCATTTCTTCCCAAAGGTGTTTATCCACAGAGTCAAAGTTGTCGTTTGGTTGAAAAAAAAAAAGTGCTTTGGGTATCTTGATATAAAGGCATATATACATTTACAGGTCTCTCTTGTAAATGAGTCCTCAAGGCTCAGTGGGAATTAACCTGTATAAATAAAGGAATGAATGAATGAATGAACTGATTTAATTATTTGCAACTGGAATGTCCTCTAATCTTTAGCTTACTATTGTGAAATATACGCACTTCTCACACCTTACACCTCACAAAGCATATAAATTAGATTGTTTAATTCCTAATGTAGATATGCTGAAAGATTTCAGCACTTTCATGTACAGTAAGTGAATTCCAGAAGGAACACAGTGAAGCATCAGAGTCAGAGTCAGAGTCAGAGTCAGAGTCAGAGAGAATTTATTGTCATTTGCACCGCATGTAGTACATGTGTTGAAAACGAGATTATGTACACAGGGTCCCAGTTACATCCAACAACAAATGCAAGAGAAAAACAATAATAACATCTAGGATTAACTAAGAGAGACATCAGCTAGTAATACACTAAGCCCTAATGTAGTAGAAAAACATCATTATAAACAGCAGCACGAACATGAGCAGATGGTCACAGATGAACGCAGCAACAAGAAACAGATCAGTATCAGCATGATGTGACATTTTGCAGTGTTTATTCTTATTATTTATTTATTCATGAGTCTGACAGCCTCAGGGTAGAAGCTGTTCCTCAGTCTAGTGGTTCTACATTTGATGCTCCTCAACCTCCGTCCCGAGGGGAGTGGTGCAAAGAGTGAGTGTGCTGGGTGAGTGAGGTCTTTCATGATGCAGGTGGCTCTTTTTCTGCATCTGGAGGTGTAAATGTCTGTGATGGTGGGGAGACTGACTCCAACAGACTTCTGTGCAGCCTTCACCACTCTCTGTAGAGCTTTCCTCTCTGCAACTGTGCAGCCTCCATGCCACACGTTGATGCTGGAGCACAGGACGCTCTCCACTGCACACCTGTAGAACGAGGTGAGGACTGGGCTTCTCAGACCGGCTCGTCTCAGCCGTCTGAGGAAGTAGAGTCTCTGATGACCTTTCTTGATCAGGCTGGTGGTGTTGTTGCTCCAGCTGAGGTTATCATTCATGTGTACACCCAGGTATTTGTAGCTGGAGACCACCTCCACCGCAGATCCACCTATATACAGTGGGGTGTGGGTGTGTTTGTTCCTTCTGAAGTCCACAATCATCTCCTTCGTCTTCTTCACATTCATGTGAAGGTTGTTCTCTTTGCACCAGCTCTCCAGATGTTCCACCTCCTGTCTGTAGCTGGATTCATCATTATCTGTGATGCATCCCACCACAGCTGTATCATCTGCAAACTTAACAATATGACAGCCTGGATGTGTGGCTGTACAATCATATGTGAGCAGAGTGAACAGAAGAGGGCTCAGCACACATCCTTGAGGAGAGCCAGTGCTGAGGGTGATGGTGGAGGAGGAGAAGTATGAGAAGTATGAGAAGCATGGCAGCTAACAAAGATGTAAATATGGGCGAATTGTTGCTTTGAATGTTGTGTGTAGTCTAAATAAAAATATATGTTACAATAACTACAAATACAACTCTTTAGCTGCTTTAACATCTACGTTTAGGCTTTGGCAACACTAATTTTTTATAGAAACTTTTTGTCCAAATGAGAATGCAGAAATACAAGAGCTGAAATACCAACATCACACCAATAGGTGGCAATAGCATTGAAATAAACCGGTTAAAATATAAAGAAAGAAGATCTTGAGCATTGCCTGTGTTTCACCCAAGATGACTCAAACTTGTTTATTTGACATCTTTCACCATTTCCTTTCAGTAAAAACATTTTAGAGACACAAGTGAGGTTGTATGCAGAGTCCAGACAAATCTTGCCAGAAATAGACAAAAAAAATGCTCCACTGTTGTTGTTTTTTCTCTAAAACATGTCAATATACAAAATAAATCATAGATTTCTTTCCTTAAAAGATATGTCAAGCACAGACAGATTTACTAACACAGGTTTTAAAGGACTCAGTTATTCTTACCAAAAATACGTGGATAAAAAGGTACAGAGACATTAAAAAGAATTTTGCCCAAAAAACAACAACAAAAAAAATCAAAATGAGAGGGCTTAAGACACCCATCAGTTGGAAATTGACACTATTCATCAGTTTTTTCATATTTAAGTTGAGGTTATGAACACAATCAAATGATCTACTCTCACAGTAGTTTGAGCTTTGTTGTAATCTGTCTTTGGACTACAGTAGAGCTTAGCCATCATGCATCATGTTTATTGTAGGAACTCTACCCACAGCATGCCTGGGAATATAATTAAAGCATAAAAAAAGGTCATTCACAGAAATGTACTATAAGCACTAGTGGACGTAACTAACGAGGTAATGTAGCTTGACATGCCCCATCCTCCTGCAGGATGCTCACAAAAACAACGAGCTAAAGGTGAACCAAACTCAGAGCTGAAACTACAGCTAGCCAGAAATGGCAGAGGATTCTCAGAAAATGCATAATTCCAAATAAGATGTGTACCGAGAAAGCACACCCACGTGAAAACCAGTCCACTCTCTTTAACATTCTGTTGAACATAGAAACAGAGCAACGCTGGTTTTAGTTGTCTGACTTCGATGCATATCAACAGTCCCTCCCCTCATGGCTAGATTCAACACAGAACTTCCAAAACACAAGGTACTGTATACAACTTAACTGGACATAAAGTATGCAGAGGCTCTTGATTCATGGGTATAATGTTGGCTCTGTTGACGGTGTGGACTAAACTGTGGCTGCACCCCGACGCCACAGAACCTATAATTTAGTGTGAATCACTCCGCTTTAATTGTTTTTCGTTTCTTTTCCAAAAGGATTATACTCACAAAAGGTCAGGTCAAAGTACAGTCATAATGAGTCTTGAATCTACAGCATTCAATTTTTTGATCTCTGACAAAGCTGCTTGCTGCTATGGGGTACAGAACAAAACAGAAGTAAATCACAAAGCTATGAAGCTGTTCACATGTACCAAATCTTTGTACGAGTACTCAACTCCCCCACCCACCCAGAGCTGGATTAGAGACAATTTCTAAGAATGTGGGCTACTTAAAAAGCTAATAGTTCTTATGCACTTGTCTAAACTAAAGCTATAAATGTTATTATTCTTTAACCAGAAGATGACGCAACAAATGAGTGGTTATGGTAGAAACCACAAAAGCTTTACAATCCTCAATTGTGAATTTACTCCATTTTCTTGTTTGCCTAGACTTTGTTTGATAAACAGTCAAGTATAATTACATAAGCACAACTCAGACATAATTGTTGTGCTGTTTATTTTTTTTTTTTTACATTTTAATTCAAACAGGAGAGGCTAATGACATGTTTCTTCTAAAACATTCTTGTCAACAAAAGCTCCAGACTGCCCATTTTTATGTTCACACCAAGAATGAGTGTATATAAAGGAGGCGAGTCACTAAAAACTCTATATTATCACATTACAGTTCCATTTCTGTTTTAAAGGTTATAAGGTTAGACAAGACAGAGCAATTCGTGTTTGGTGCAAGTTCCTGAAGTGAAGTGTAAAAGAACGAATTATAATTTTAAATATATTATATGACAAAACAACTAAAACTACTTTTACATTCTAAGACAAACACCAATATTATTATTCTTTTTCATCATTTTTGATCATGGTAGTCAATGTAATAACTTACAAATTTCCTTCTGAATACTGTCTGATTTTGTTTTATGTAGACAGACAATATGACAAAAAAACTACATGCATAGTAAAGTTATATGCAGTAGCGGGCACATAATAATAATAATAATAATGAATTCAATTTATAACGCACTTTTCATTAGTGAAAATCTCAAAGTGCTACACACATTGAATGTTACACACATTCATACACCGGTAGCGGCAGACTACCATGCAAGGTGCTTTCCAGTCCTACCGGGAGCAACTCGGGGTTAAGTGTCTTGCCCAAGGACACAACGACACATGGTGTGGGGAACCGGGATTCGAACCGCCAACCTTCCGATCGGGGGACGACTGCCATTACCACTATGCCACGGCCGCCCCCAAATCTAAACATCTAACAAAGAGTTAGCTTTGCTAACCCATGGTCCACTAACTAAAAAATTAGCTTTGCTGACACTAAACCACTAAGACAACCGTCAGTCTGCATCAAATGTCATGGTCTCCTTCCAGTTGAAGATGTGTCGACCAATCACATCTTGTCATGTGTACATGTAGCAAGCCAATAACATGCCTTCAACTAGCTGCTATTGCGTCAACCAATCACGGTTTGGCACGTATACATGTAGTTAAGCCAATAACATGCCTTCAACTAGCTGCTATTGCGTCAACCAATCACGGTTTGGCACGTATACATGTAGTTAAGCCAATAACATGCCTTCAACTAGCTGCTATTGCATCAACCAATAATGTCGTCACGTATACATGCAGTAGCCAATAACGTCATGTCTTGTCATGTGTACATGTAGTAAACCAATAACACGCCTTCAACTAGATGCTATTGCATCAACCAATCACATCGTTACATATACAAGTAGTAAGCCAATAACATGCCTTCAACTAGCTGCTATTGCTATTGCATCAACCAATAATGTCGTCACGTATACATGTAGTAGCCAATAACGTCATGTCTTGTCATGTGTACATGTAGTAAGCCAATAACACGCCTTCAACTAGATGCTATTGCGTCAACCAATCACATCGTTACATATACAAGTAGTAAGCCAATAACATGCCTTCAACTAGATGCTATTGAGTCAACCAATCATGTCGTCACGTATACACGTAGTAAGCTAATAAAATGCCTTCAGCTAACTGCTGTTGCGTCAATCAGTCACGTCTTGTCATGTGTAGTCAGCCAATAACATGCCTTCAACTAGCCACTGTTGTGTCAACTAATCACGTCTTGTCACGTATACATGTAGTAAGCTAGTAGTGTGCTTTCAGCTAGCTGCTGCTGCTGCATCAACCAATCACATCTTGTCATGTTTAGATGTAGTAAACCAATAGCTTGCTTCAGCTAGCCGCTGCTGCATCGACCAATCATGTCTCATCATGTGTACACATAGTAAGCCAATAGCGTGCCTAATAGACTCTTTGAGACACGCCCCCAAAACAGACAGGAACAAGCTTGTGAATCTTGTAAGCAAACTTCAAGTTGGCAAAACCCAATTTAGTAGAAGCTAATTCCAGTAACGCTTTCCAAAGTTTGCGAAAATAATAATCAGCTAAAGAAAAATTTAGTTACGCTGTTAGTGGTTAGTGGAACTGTGTCCACTACTGGTAATCTGTAATGGAGGAGATGGAATACAAAAATTGAATTATGGTGCTAAGGCAGTGGAGACAAAGAAAAAAACAAAAACAGATTACGATAATGTCCAAAACTAACACATAGTAAACACTTTTTAAGGCTGTGTTAAATACGTTTCAGAATATTTTAACTAGTTTCTAAATTAGTTGAGTTTGCTGTACAAAATAAATACCAGCAATATGTGCTTTTGGATATTAAGGTCATTTTTTGTTGGAACTTAATCTGCTCCATTTACTTGAAACCCATTACTGTATATTAAAAAAAAACATTACATACATATTTTGTTTTTAATTTCATATTTTTGAGATTCAGATTTTCTGTCAATTTTAACATTTCGTATAACTTTTTCCAGGCACTTCTAATGCGTCACAGCTATTATGCCCTCTCATCCTTTTTTGAACATGTTCCTAATAGGTTGATAGTCCTAATCACGTGGGTAAGGTTTTAATTAATGAAACATAATGTTCATTTAGGAAGATTATGTTATTGTTTATAGTAAACTAACTAGTAAACCAATTTTTGACACGTCCATTGGTGATAAAAGAAGATATGAATCATTTTAAAGTTAAAAATTTTTACCATTTTTTCCCCAACATTCCTCATAGTTGCTGATGCTGCTCATAAGAGTAACTTAAGAGTTTCCTTCATATACCTGTAGTCCTTATTGAAAGTCATTGAGATCCATCTAATTTTGTTTTCCTCTGGCAAAGGTACACAATGTATATATACAGTAGTTAAATTATCTTTCAGTGACAGCCATGCTAGTTTTCTTCACTCACTTTATTGTTTTGTCTGGCCTGCACCTCTATATGGGCTGGCAATTTCCATCTGCAGACAGAAACAGAGAGAGTGCCATGGAAATTACCATAAATATTTAAAAAGCTGCGCCACCTCAAATGAATTACAGTAAATGCAAGAGAACTGTGTGTGTACAGTAAATGTAATTACTTTAAATTCTAGAAAAATTGCATTGTCCTAAATGAGTTACCGTAAATTTATGGAAAAGCTGTGCTGCCTAAAAAAATGTAAATGCTGGAAAATGTGTATAAATTAATATTTTGAATAAATATGAAAATAAACCATTTATATAAAATTTAACAACCCATATCTGTGCAGATAAGGTTTAGTTTGGGTCCAGATGTCTTTTGGGGTTTGCCTGTTATTGACTAGAAGTTCAACTTTTCTCAGGTGCTTCTAATGCATCACAGCTCTTTTGTCCTCCCGTCCTAAATTTTAGTTGCTTTTGTATGTTTGGTTGCAATTAATTTTCCCCCTGTGCTCCGTTGTCATCAAACTAAGTGTAAATGTGACTGATCAGAAGATTTAAGGCTGGTTTATACCTTTTCTCTCACATCTCGCTTATATGGATGTGCAATGAAAATTGCGTAGCTTCCATCTGTTATCGCCCACTGACACCCTGTCTTGTGTTTTACCCCTAGTCAGAACTTGCGTCTTGCTATGCATTTTGTGATTTGTTAGAAGTTTGTGGATGCGTTTACACGTAACAGCACGTGTATGTTTTCTGCATGTCGTTTTGCTTAAATACAGTAGATGTAAAAAGCACTGCCGGCACATGGTGGAGCTTTGATCTTCACGTTTGCCGTCAATAGCTCCGACACAATTTGGAACGTTATACAGCTGCCAAAGTTAGCTGCATCAGTGATGGAAAAGACAAAAACTCCTTCAACGCCAGCCAGTTTACGTTGGTCACATCGGACATAATAGGGCACACATTAGTCGTTCCCATTGTAAAACTCATGGCAAAACCGACTTCCACCCCCTCTTCCTCCTCAACTCATGTCCAGCATCATGAGCTTCTCTTTCAATTCATTCAACCTTTATTTATACAGGCTAGCCTTGTTGAGCGACGGGACTCATTTACAAGAGGGACCTGTCTCACTCACACCTAGGGTCAATTTAGAGTTACCAATCAGCCTAACATGCATGTTTTTGGACTGTGGGAGGAAACCGGAGCACCCGGAGAAAACCCACGCATGCACGGAGAGAACATGCATACTCCACCCAGAAAGGCCCCCGGACCGGGATTTGAACCGGGGACCTGTTCGCTGAGAGGCAGCAGCTCTACCAGTTGTGCCACCGTGCTGCCACATGAGTACATGAGTGGAAAAAAAAAACCCAACAACCTCTGTCTATCCTGCTATCACTGTTGTTGTTTATATGCTTAGCTATGTGTGTGATGTGTCCTACAATAGTAGGGCAGAGGGAGGAATTATGATGATTTTCCAGTGTCTTCTTGACTATGAACGCTCCATTCCGATAAAGATGTCCGAAACTGCACAATGACAGATTCACAGGATTACGTTACGTCTTGTGGAAATATAAACCGACCTTTAACCTGATTTTTCCACACACGTTAAATTATGTCAAAGGAAATCTGTATTCCGCTCATTCTCAATCAGTTCATCTGGACAGTTTCTTTTTAGTAGAAACGTTTCACCCTCACTCCAGAGGGCTTCGTCAGTCAGAGCAGTCCAAAGCAAACTGAAGCTACCCACCAAGTAAACAACTTAAGTGGACCAACCAGTTTGCTGTAGCCATCTTGGCTACAGCAAACTGGTTGGTCCACTTAAGTTGTTTACTTGGTGGGGTAGCTTCAGTTTGCTTTGGACTGCTCTGACTGACGAAGCCCTCTGGAGTGAGGGTGAAACGTTTCTACTAAAAAGAAACTGTCCAGATGAACTGATTGAGAATGAGCGGATTTGATACCTGGACTATTGAGAATGAACTTTCTTTTCTTGAAATCTGTATTGTTTGTTTTTATTCCTAGCGAAGGAACAAAGGTCAGAGGTCAAAGTTCTGTAAATCACAATTCACTAAAGAAGGACTTTGAAGCATAGTACTGTACTGTATTTCGTAAATATCATGATTTTAATTATTGTTCGTATGGCCCAGATCTAACTAACTTATTTTCCTATTCTCAATCAGATTTTATACTGTTCGTACTGCAAAGCCCCCTTAGTTGATTAAAGTCATCTTTGAGTTTAACGGAAAGGGAAATCAAACTTAGCCCCTTTAAAGGTGCTATGTGTAACTTTCTGTAGAGTGCAGAACTTAGAAAAAATTTCAACAGGGAAAGCATTCTGATCCCTCCCCCTCAGAGCCATATATGGATCTGCTCCCACTTGCCCTGCTGAAATTCAAATTCAAGCTCTGTTTTTATTGGCTGATTCAAATTCAAGCTCTGTTTTTATTGGCTGGTTACAAACTCTGTTTTTATTGGCTGGTTAAGGACGGGTCACTCTGTGTTTTTAGTGTTTTTATAAATGCTGATAGAGAAGCAAGGGGACTATAGTTTTTTTCAGAGATTACTTTGTCTAACATCAGTCTGTCAGTAGATAGTGACAGAGTGAAGAAATATGTTAAAAATATATTGTTAGAAAAGTTACAGACTGCATTACAAAGTTACATAGTGCAGCTTTAATAATAATAATAATAATAATAATAATAATAATAATGAATTCCATTTATAATGCACTTTTCATTAATAAAAATCTCAAAGTGCTTTAAGGACTTTCTTATTGAATACATCTGATTCTTTATTATTGCACCTCAGTGCAGCTACAGCGTGCGCTCTCAGGACATTATTACATGCAGTGTTCCTTCAGTGAGGACTGAACTATGAAAAAAGGGCCTTCTCCTACTCCGCTCCGGTTTCCTGGAATATCTTGCAAAAAGATCTGAAGCTCTCGAACTTGACCTCTCTAAGTGGCTTTAAGCATCTGTTAAGTTCCTGGGAAAAAAACAATGCAGACATGTTCCTGTTTTTAGTTTTCTACATCGACTTACAACCTAGCTGGTTTTTTTTTGTTTTTTTTGTTTGTTTGTTCATTCATTCAACCTTTATGTAGTCAGGTAAATCTTATTGAGCCTCATAGGCTCATTTACGAAAGCGACCTGCTAAAACTAAAGAACGATGAACAGCAATGGTAGAATTTCCTTAAACAATAAACAATAAACAATAGAAAACAAAAGAGAAAAAAAAAAGAGAGAAATACATTTTTTATTTTATTTTTTTACAAAGTATCAAAAAAACTAGCAAAACATTATAAGTTACATTGTTACATTGTCTTTCTAAATAAGATTTATTCTTCTTGCGGCTACCTTTCATTTTTTTATATTTTGTACATTATCATTTATGGGATTGTCTTGTATCGTTTCTTTTGTAAAAAAAAATGAACAAATTTAATAAACAAACATAAACAAACATAAACAAATACCATTTTATTTTCACTTGTTAAAAAAGGGTTCTCGGGCATCTGGTTAGGATGCCTCCTGGACGCCTCCCTGGTGAAGTGTTCTGGGCATGTCCCACCGGGAGGAGACCCAGAGGAAGACCCAGGACAAAAAGTAGTGTAAATGTAAACGGTAGTAATAAATGTACTACTGTTTACATTTATTACTACCGTTTACATTTACACTACTTTTTATATCTACACTACTGCTGATATATATATTCTTTTTACTAGCCTTATTGCATATGCCACTTTACCTCTATACCAATATCAACTACCTCATACATGTACAGTACTGTGTACATTAACTTCATATGCTGCTTTGTCACTCTAATGTCAATGCCAGAACCTTCATTTTATTTTATAGATATACTTTTTACACTTTTATACTACTATGCAAAAAACTCAGGACAGTATTACACTTTTATTACTGTATTTCATTTTATGCTTATGTTTATTAAATGTTTAGTGTTTTAGTGTTGGTGTAACTTTTCATACTTTTATACTACTATGCAAAAACTACTATGCAAAAACTCAGGACAGTATTACACTTTTATTATTTCATTTTATGCTTATGTTTATTAAATGTTTTAGTGTTTAAATGGTTACTGTTGCACCGAGGGACTGAGAGAAATGCAATTTCAATCCTGTGTATGTCCTGTACATATTGCAGTTTTGACAATAAAGTTGACTTTGACGCTGGAGGGGCTATACTGTATGTTTCTCGGCTGGCCGGGGAACGCCTTGGGATTCCCCCGGAGGAGCTGGCCCAAGTGGCTGGGGAGAGGGAAGTCTGGGCCTCCTCAGGCTGCTACCCCCGCGACCCGACCCCGGATAAGCGGAAGACAATGGATGGATGGGGAAAAAGTCTTAATTTGAATGCATTATGATAGTCTATTGCTGTCTTTGTTGTCCAGCTGTTGTCATCACTCTTTGTTAAATTCAGGTCTCTCAAATGAGTCACTGCTCAATGGGTTTAACCTGTATACAGTAAATAAAAGGTTGAATGAATGAACTTCAACTTAAAGTTTCTACCTTTATCTCAAAAACAAATCTTTTAATTCTGTATCATTCCCTTTCAGCAGTAGTCAAATGCATTTTCACAATCCACGTGTTCTCACTGGTGGCATGTCAGTGTTTGCTCTTCTTCTTGGGCAAATAGACAGTTATGGTAACAATGAGGCTGGCCCCTACAGGGCACTCAAAGGGTAAAAGGGGCATGTCGCAACAAATAACGGACTTGCCCTCACAAGTACTATAACCTCACGTGAAAAAGCTGTGCTGGATCTCCCTATAAAATATATATATACAGTATATATTTAAAAAACGACCCCATACGAACAAACCAGAGTTAAAACATGAAGTTTGCACTGACTGAATCCAGAGAAGCGCCTCCGAAGTAACTATTAATGGAGCGTCACGTAGTGCGCATGCGCAGTCCAGATGCCG
>JBBPBX010078530.1:0-16603 GCA_038048925.1 Garcialebias charrua
TTTTGAGAAAACTCATCTGTTAACGTCTTTTAACCAACAGGGGGCAGCTTCAAGTCATAATGTTATCATGAGGCGACTGATTTTTCTATTCAGCATTTAAAATAAAAACAACCTTTTAGAAGTAGTTTCTAGTGTGTCCGTGATACGCGTTCAAACCACGTTCTTGTCAGAGACAAATTTATGTTGTTAAACAGTTTAGATGGCTTCAAATGAGTTTTTAAACTTTTAGTGTAACCTCCGTTTGTCTTGTGAGTGTGAACTGTCACTCAAAGTGCCGCACCTGGAAATGACGACAAAAAATAGGCGGGTCGACGTAGCGCGTCA
The DNA here is from genome assembly GCA_038048925.1 of Garcialebias charrua. Taxonomy (NCBI): domain Eukaryota; kingdom Metazoa; phylum Chordata; class Actinopteri; order Cyprinodontiformes; family Rivulidae; genus Garcialebias; species Garcialebias charrua. The sequence goes on from JBBPBX010078530.1 coordinate 325, forward strand.
CCAGCTTCCATACTTGAGCGAGGCGGAGCTCGCTACACAGATACGCGACGTCAACCAATCAATCACAGCGCTTGTAGTTCTATTCCCAAGCATTCATGGTTAATGTAGTTTTCATACCTTCGACCAATGCAGTGCCGGAAATGACGACAAAGTGGGCTGGTCGCAACGGCGTGCGTCCCCACTTCAGCGAATCAGCGCTCGCTACGAGAGTGATTGACAGCTCACAGCTCTCGTTTTATCCAATCACAGCTCATAAACAACATGTAAAGACACGTAGCCTTTAACGTTACCTTAGCACAACAGAACGCAACTTTTACAGACCCTTAAACAACTCAAACGCTTCAAATTAACTTCCCAAAATTCTGAAACATGGCAATCACAATTAAAACAGGCACAACTTAGCTACGCTTAGTAGCAAAGCACTTTAACTGCAACACAACACGGACTCTCTCGGAGCCGCGTCAAGGTTGGTTCCGTCCACTTTTAAGGAGCAGAACACGGGTTTCACGAACCACTATCCGACACGTTCTAACAGTAATATGCTTTTTCGACCTGCTCTAACATGTAACAATACCACACATAGCAATCTTGTAGATGTTAATAATAGCTTTTCAGGCAGTTTGACTCGGCGGTCAACAAAGCTTTGTACAGGAGTCTGTGCGTGAACTGGACCGAACGGAACCAGAACCCCCCCACAGACCACAGGCTGACAAGACCTCACCTAAAAGCTTCCAACAGCGTGTTAAAGAGTTGAACAATAACAATCTCTCAGCTTCAAATGATAAAACATGCAGAATCTGCCTGTCTTGAACACCTCAGCCAAAAATTATCACCTTCAGAGTCCAAAATTGGATAATCATGCCAACATAACGTTTCAAGTTCATGATGGATCACAGATTTATGAATAAACGTTCAGAAAACTCGTACTTGGACCACCAGATGAAGTAAACATGAGGGTAACCACCATATTGTGTCTTTAAACACGTACGGTGCCACCCAGATGTAAAGGATATATAGGAGGTCAATATTAATACTGACCTCTTTACCTTAATTAATTTACTTATTCAGATTGAATAGTAATTTCACGGATTCTTTTCTTTTTCCGTTTACCCAATATTTCTGTGATCTTTATGATGGATAAGTAAAACAGAAGCCATAGAGTGACAATGGAAACGTTAACTTAGTTTGGTATGCCAAAGACACTACCATTTATTTAAAATAAATCAACTAAAATTAACACCATTACACTTGATTGATGATTTCACTTTCTTGCAATTTAATACGTCAGCACATTTAAATTGTAACAACAGACATAAATACAGGATGTCATTATACTTAGTCTGTGGCTCTTAGCTTAAATATAGTTACCAGCTTAGAATGGAGATGGAGAGATTTAAGAGGGAGAGGTTAAGAGAGGAAGTTATTTATCTTGAGTGTAACCAGAAATGACACTTTCCATCCGACTTCTGCTAAATTCCAGGTACGTTTGTAAACAGCTCTTTACCTTTTGACGACAGCCTGGTAAGAGAAGACCTTGTAGCTTTTCAGATGCACGGGTTCCTTGCGGGGACCAGTACGTCTGAGCAGGTTATTCGTTTACCTTCCAACTGTTAGGATTCACACAGGACAGGTACGAATCCAGTTGTGCAGGCAGGGACTCAGACTCAGAGGTAATATAATACAAATACTTTAATCATAAAACAAGAAGCTGGCATGGCAGCAAAACTTACATGTACTTCAGACGAGACCAGGACAAGACTAGGTAGACCCAACGACGACGCGACAATAACTGAGACACAGAACAGGGCTTATATACACACAGACAAGACGAGACGATATCAAACACCTGAGGACAATTAACGAAGACACAGAGCAGGAACGGGGAGCTGACCTAAAACATGAAAGTAACCAGGGACAGAACTGGAGGTAAAACTACGAGTGAATAAACATGAGACTAAACTGGAAGGGAAACTAATAAAACTAACAGACTAGGAACTGACTTCAGGATGAGGGAAACTAATAAAACTAACAGACTAGGAACTGACTACAGGATGACAACTAAGAGTGAATAAACATGAGACTAAACTGGAAACTATTAACTAACCGACTTAACTAACTGACTAAGTACTGGACGGGAAACTAATGAACTAACTGACTAACAGAGGGGAACGAAGGGAGCCAATCCTTACAGTACCCCCCCTCAAAGACGCCCCCTGGCGTCACCAAAGAACACCCCCAAAAAACAAGGCGGGCAGAGGGAGGTACCGCAGGGACGACGGGCACGAAAAAACACAAAGACAGGGGACATAACCCTAAGACACAGAACACAAAAACGTCCAGGTGGACAACGGCCCGTCCACCAGGTAGGTCAGGCGGTCGGCCAGGGCGTCGCCCCTCAGGCAGGAGCCGGTCAGGCGGTCGGCCGGGATGCCGCCCCTCAGGACGGAGACGGTCAGGCGGTCGGCCGGGACGTCGCCCACCAGGCAGGAGCAGGTCGGGCGGTCGACCGGGACGTCGCCCACCAGGCAGGAGCAGGTCGGGCGGTCGACCGGGACGTCGCCCACCAGGCAGGGGTCGGTCGGGCGGTCGGCCGGGATGTCGCCCCTCAGGACGGAGATGGCCAGGCGGTCGGCCAGGCAGCCGGGCAGCAGGAAGGCAGCCCACCACCAGGAGCCGCCGTTGGTGACGAGGCCTCAGGAAAGTCGAGGACGAAGGCAGGACCCCCCAGGATCCACCAAAAACAGGAGCACCCTCATGCGGTGCAGTGGCGCCAAGCCACGAGACGACAGACGAGACGTCCGGCGTCGAGTCGAGAGGCGAGACGTCCGGCGTAGAGTCGAGAAACGAGAAGTTGAAGGGCGTTAAGACGTCGTGTGAACCTTCAAGCATCAAGACCTTGAGCCTTGAGACGATGGCGTCGAGCAACGAGGAGTCTGTGACGTTGGGACCCCTTGGAGACGGCAAGAGACCCTCTGGAGACGGCAAGAGACCCTCTTGGAAGGAGTCCACCAGGACCCTCTCGGCACAGGACACTGGAGGGGGTCCCTCCAGGGACCCCTCGGGACCCTCCGAAGACGGAGGAGCGCCTGTTGTGCCTGGACCCTCCGTAGAGGCGTCTGTTGCGCCGGGACCCTCCGTAGACGTGGAGGCGTCTGTTGCGCCGGGACCCTCCGTAGACGTGGAGGCGTCTGTTGCGCCGGGACCCTCCGTAGACGTGGAGGCGTCTGTTGCGCCGGGACCCTCCGTAGACGTGGAGGCGTCTGTTGCGCCGGGACCCTCCGTAGACGTGGAGGCGTCTGTTGCGCCGGGACCCTCCGTAGACGTGGAGGCGTCCGTTGCGCCGGGACCCTCCGTAGACGTGGAGGCGTCCGTTGCGCCGGGACCCCCCGTAGACGGCTGTAAGACCTCTGGGCAGCAGAAGATGTGAGGGGCGTCCTCCAGGACCCCCTCGGAACAGGATACGGGAGGGGCATCCTCCAAGACCCCCTCGGAACAAGATACAGGAGGGGCGTCCTCCAAGACCCCCTCGGAACAAGATACAGGAGGGGCGTCCTCCAGGACCCCCTCGGAACAGGATACAAGAGGGGCGTCCTCCAGGACCCCCTCGGAACAGGATACAGGAGGGGCGTCCTCCAGGACCCCCTCGGAACAGGATACAGGAGGGGCGTCCTCCAGGACCCCCTCGGAACAGGATACAGGAGGGGTATCCTCCTGGACCCCCTCGGAACTTGACACGTGAGAGGCGTCCGGACCCTCTGAGGATGTGGAGGCGTCCGAACCCTCTGAGGCTGGAAGCAGGGCAGCAGCGTCCCCTGGAGTCGGAGACAGGGCAGCGCCCTCTGGAGCCAGAGACAGGGCAGCGCCCTCTGGAGCCAGAGACAGGGCAGCGCCCTCTGGAGCCAGAGACAGGGCAGCGCCCTCTGGAGCCAGAGACAGGGCAGCGCCCTCTGGAGCCGGCGACGGCGGGGAGCGCCCCCTGGAGCCGGAGACGGCGGGGCAGCGCCCCCTGGAGCCGGAGACGGCGGGGCAGCGCCCCCTGGAGCCGGAGACGGCGGGGCAGCGCCCCCTGGAGCCGGAGACGGCGGGGCCACTGGCCAGCAGGGAGCGTGGGAGGCGTCCTCCTGGACCCTCCCGAGACTGGAACCGTGGGACGAGTCCTCCTGGACCCTCCCGAGACTGGAACCGTGGGACGAGTCCTCCTGGACCCTCCCGAGACTGGAACCGTGGGACGGGTCCTCCTGGACCCTCCCGAGACTGGAACCGTGGGACGGGTCCTCCTGGACCCTCCCGAGACTGGAACCGTGGGACGGGTCCTCCTGGACCCTCCCGAGACTGGAACCGTGGGACGGGTCCTCCTGGACCCTCCCGAGACTGGAACTGTGGGACGGGTCCTCCTGGACCCTCCCGAGACTGGAACTGTGGGAGGTGTCCTCCTGGAGCCTCCCGAGACTGGAAACATGAGGGGCTCCCTCCTGGGACCCCTCGAGACAGCAGTAGATATGGGTGGCACCCTCCAGGGCCCACCCAGAACAGGAAACGTGAGAGGATTCCCTCAGGGACCCCTCTAGGGACGCTGGAGCTGCAGCAGGTTCTGGAGCTGCAGCAGGTTCTGGAGCTGCAGCAGGTTCTGGAGCTGCAGCAGGTTCTGGAGCTGCAGCAGGTTCTGGAGCTGCAGCAGGTTCTGGAGCTGCAGCAGGGTCTGGAGGTTCTGAAGCCGCAGCAGGGTCTGAAGCTGCAGGTGCTGGAACTGCTGCGGCAGGATCTCCTTCGGCAGTAGAGACAGGATCTGAAGAGCCAAGACCAGGAGCCGAAGAGCTGGAACCAGGAGCCAAAGAAGGTTCTGAAGCTGCAGGTGCTGGAACTGCTGCGGCAGGATCTCCTTCGGCAGTAGAGACAGGATCTGAAGAGCCAAGACCAGGAGCCGAAGAGTCGACAGCCAACGAGTCTCTACCCCTCCTTCTGCGGCGGCGAGAAGCCCCAACTGAAACAGCCGACGAAGGCCGACCAGTGCCCTCTGCTGGAGACAGACTGGTCGTGGCAGTGGCTGCTGGACGCCGGTTGGCAGCTGCTGTGGCTGCTACGAGGTCAGGGCTGGCTGCCGCAGGTGAGGAGTTAGACAAAAAACTAGTAGCGGAAAAATCATGAGACACAGAAACAAAAGCAGGAACTGGAGCCGAGGAGTCTGGAGTTGCTGGCTCCTCTGTGGGTGTTTTCATAGACCTAAGATCAACCAGCAGTTGCTGGTAAACAGGAAGCCATGTCAGACCGGGTTGTGATAATATAAATGTCTCCATACTGGAAAACACCGTATCAATACAGTCTGGGTTTTCTCTAGCAGCGTTGAATAACTTGAATAAAGTCTGGTTTACTTGTGGAATGTCAACGGGTTGGAACTGGTGTGAGTTAACAAGAGCGTTTCTTGGTGAAGGTGAAGTGACAGGAACCTTTATCACCCCTGACGGCTCTCCTAGGGCGACATCTGCTGGAGAGACTGAATAGTGTTCCGTTGACTGACCTGTGTGCTGGCCCCCCTTCATCTGGTCACTGGATGAACGGGGAGATGAGCGAGCGGCGTGAAGACCCGCCCCCGTGGAGTCGCTGTGACCGGGTTCACCGAACCGAGCTGGAAACGCTGCGAGCGACGGTGGGGCGTCTGTGTCCACCCTCACCGGAAACCTAGGAGGTGAGGCCATGGAATGCGCCCCCACCGGAGCGCTGGAGTCGTGCCCGAAATGCTCGAACTCGCTGGACCGAGCCCGATCAGCTGACCAAGATGGAGGTGCAGGTGAACGCTTCCGGTTCTTCTTTTTACCGCTTTTACGGCGGCGTGGAGGCTGGGGAAAAAGAGGAATACACAAATCGTCCTCGTCCTCTCCGGACGTCCATCCGGAAACGGTGAGAGGAGCTGGAACGTGAGACAAACAGGGAAAAGACGTCGAGCGGTTCTCACGAAGCTGAACCCGTCCCTCCTCCTCGAGAACCCGGAGGGGAGAAGCCATATTCTCCACCCCCCGGCTGAAGTCCTCTTGGGCCGGCGTGGGAACGGTCCGGAAACCACCGCAACGAAACACGGTCCCCTCCATCCACTTGGACATGAGAGGTAGGTGTTTTTAATTCTAAGGAGAACCCTGCCCGCTGGATTCTAAATATGGTCGCGTCGTACTGTTAGGATTCACACAGGACAGGTACGAATCCAGTTGTGCAGGCAGGGACTCAGACTCAGAGGTAATATAATACAAATACTTTAATCATAAAACAAGAAGCTGGCATGGCAGCAAAACTTACATGTACTTCAGACGAGACCAGGACAAGACTAGGTAGACCCAACGACGACGCGACAATAACTGAGACACAGAACAGGGCTTATATACACACAGACAAGACGAGACGATATCAAACACCTGAGGACAATTAACGAAGACACAGAGCAGGAACGGGGAGCTGACCTAAAACATGAAAGTAACCAGGGACAGAACTGGAGGTAAAACTACGAGTGAATAAACATGAGACTAAACTGGAAGGGAAACTAATAAAACTAACAGACTAGGAACTGACTTCAGGATGAGGGAAACTAATAAAACTAACAGACTAGGAACTGACTACAGGATGACAACTAAGAGTGAATAAACATGAGACTAAACTGGAAACTATTAACTAACCGACTTAAACTAACTGACTAAGTACTGGACGGGAAACTAATGAACTAACTGACTAACAGAGGGGAACGAAGGGAGCCAATCCTTACACCAACGTCTCCTGGTTTTGCGTTGGTCATCAGAAAATGCGTCAGCTCCTGGCCTCTGGCTCAAGATAACTTATTCCAGGAAAGAATAAACAGTTTTGAGCTTACGCTCGGTTCGAAGTGGACTCATAACAACATGTTATTAGTCTTTAACTGAATGACGTGTCCTTAGCGTGTGACTGACGTTCATCTAGCTCTTTGGGATGACCTCATGTCTTGAAGTTCCCAGCAAAAACTCAACATTTCAGCAAAAGCTTAAAACCTTAGAAGATCTGAGATGAGAGAGACTTGTCTCTTTCCCATTGGTCCAAAAGAATCAGTCGAGCAGTTCACTTGTTGTTATCATGATTCAAGATGAAATTCAGAGCAGAGAGAAATTGTTTAGGAAAAGTCAGAGAGTACTGGAGTCATTCTCATGAAAACAACAGATTAACTGTCTTCTGCATTTCTAAACAAAACGGCCGGGTCTCTTTGACCTGAGCCTTCAACTTTCACACAGCAGTGGACACAGTGATGTTTCACATTACAGAATAACACAGCATAAAAGCACACATCATGAAAATGACAAAATGTTATTCTTTTGATTACATTAGAATAAAATTAAAGAAGCCAATAGTCTCTTTTGGTGACTATGTTCTCAGATTACAACTAATGGAATAATTTGTAGTAAATGTCTTGCTTTACTGAGAGGTCAGTAAAGGTCATCTCTGGAACAGTTCAAAAATACAAAGGTGTATCAGAGCGGGCACGGTCATGCCCACTACAGTTTTAACTATAAAACTAAGTTATTTAATGATAAGAACTACTGGATATATGACTCCTGAGCGCTTGGCTTTCAGTAACTGTGGCCCCCTGGGCAGTTTAGTTGAGTGGTCCTGGTCTAACGCTTGTTACACTGGAGGTAAAATAACTGGCATTTGTAAATAAAATGTAAATGTAGCATATATGATGTAAATGCTAAAGATCAGACAAAGTGGTGATCACTCAAAAGTATTAGTAGCAGGCCAGTTATCAGAAGGTTCTAATGTTCGCCTCATGAAGGGTCATGGTTGCATTTGTATTTAAGAACACAAGGACAGAAAATCAGTGCATAAGGTGCTTTGTATTAAATATGATACAGTATTTACAATATGTACAAAAACAACTGTCATCAATGTCATCAATCCATTCATTATACCAATAAACATATTTCAACAGATGAACAGATCTCCCAAATTATCCAGACTAAATCCAAATGCTTCCCACAGTTCATGAAATACCAAGGCCAGGGCAATAGTCCAGATAAGATTGAGGGGTTTAAATGTAGTCAATGAAGACCAAATAAATGTTCAGGAGCCTTTAACGCTTGTAAAGGTTTTTGGGTGTGTGTGTAGGGAGCAGGCCACAGCATCTCCTACCGCACAAGACAACTCAGGTTCTGGCTCCGGGTTCTTTGGGCCTGAAGCCTAGTGGTAGCTCGCCATCATGGGAAACCTGGCCTCCATCATAGGAAATCTGGCCTCCCTCATAGAAACCTGGCCTGTACAACAGGATCAAGTTAACATCATTTTCTAGTATTAATATCAAAATCACTATCAATACCATACCATAAATAGTTTTACAAATACATAGGATAAATGTATTGATGATCTACATGTACATGATTTACTTTTCTAAATTGTTTATCATAATATAAATACACAAACAATTTCTAAATAGAGTACTCTTCACATTCATAGTCACTGTATGATTAAATGTTAAAGATGGCACAAAAGTACAACATAACCATTTAATCCATTAAATAGCATTTGACCATTTATATTTAAAGGCCATAAGCCAACAAACAATTGCTTTAGCATGCTAATGCCAGCATTGGCATGCTACAAACAATATAAACACTCACCAGTTTGCTTGTTTCTGGTCTTTTAAGCACAAAACAGCAGTTTCTCACAGCTTAGAGACATCTAAAAGCTGAGAAGCATACCAGTAAGTATATGACAGTCCAAAAATAAATTCATCTAAAATTGTTTAATGCCCACCTGCAGCAGCTCTGAACTTCCTCAGTCACACACACCTGCTCTCCCAAATGATGGGAGGAGCCATGTTTTTCTATGAAACTCAAATCTCACAAAATCTCATGAGATTTCACACTTAGTCCCAAAACAGTGGACAAGGTGAAAGCATAAAATTGAGGAAATACAAAAACCAAAATGGACTGGGTTACACCCTCCCCGCTTTAATTCGTGCACGTCCCCGTTGCAGGAGAATTATTGGACTTTACCAGTTCTGAACATCTGCTGCAGGGACGATGGTTTAAAGCCTGAGTATAGGCATCGGATAAGCCCTGAAACAAGGTTTGAACAACAGAAATTAATGGGTTACCCAATACAGAGTATTGCAGTCGACTTGGCTGGTGACGCTGCCGGGTAGATTGTCTGAGGGCTATCTCAGCCTCAGCATCATTAGATGCAGTGGCAGAACCATTATATGTCAGATCCAATGATGACTCAGATTGTTCAGGGCCAAGACCTTCACCCTCAGCCTCCACAGATATGGTAGCTTCATGTAAGTCTTCAGTCATGTCAGTAAATATGTTTTCTTCCACAGGCAATTCCACGGATTCAGAAGGGTAAACTGTAGTGTTTTCCTCCATCTTTGGCACTTCTGTTAGTTCCTCTGCCTTATCGACAGACGTGAGCAGCTCTTCATTGGACAGTGGCAAAGACTCCTTAGCGGTAGGTATTACACATGCAGGGGCCGTTACTGAACCTGATAATGAAGGATCAGCATCAACAGTGTCACTTGGGACTGATGACCTAGTAAATCTCACTGCATCACTGGACTCAACCAAGAGTTCAGGTTGGATGGTTCTTTCAAAGCATTCTGGAACATCTGAATCAGAATCCTCTTCTCCTTCCAGAGCAAAATCAGAGTGATTCTGAGTTTGGCTACGAGTCTTTGGTCTACGGTTAGGAGCAGGTACAGGGAAATCTACTGCACTGGCTGAGAGGAACCCACAGGGCAGCAGTAGGTCTCGATGGAGTGTGCGAGTTGGTCCATCCCTAGTCTCAGGTTTTACAGTATAGACAGGAAGATCACCTGCACGCTTGACAACAACATACACCTCTTGCTCCCACCTATCTGCCAGTTTGTGCTTTCCACGTAATCTAACATTACGAACAAGCACTCTGTCTCCAACCTCCAGAGCACAGGGTGTCACTCGCTTATCAAAGCGGCTTTTATTCTTTTTGGCAGACTTGACAGCACTCTGTGTGGCTAATCTATAGCTTTCCTCAAGCCGAGATCTGAGGTTTTTAACATACTCTGAGTGGGAGGAAGATGGAGGTTCTCTAACTGGTAATCCAAAAGCTAAGTCAATAGGGAGCCGTGGGGATCTACCAAACAGGAGTTCATAGGGTGTAAACCCTGTGACCTCATTTCTTGTACAATTGTAGGCATGTACAAGGGGTTTCACGTACTCTCGCCACATAGACTTTTGCTTGGCTTCCAGTGTTCCCAACATATTTAGCAAGGTTCTGTTAAAGCGCTCGACTGGGTTCCCCCTTGGATGATAGGGGGTAGTTCGAGTCTTCTTAATTCCAACCAGCTCACAGAGTTCTTTGATTAATTTTGATTCAAAGTCTGGCCCTTGGTCAGAATGTAAGCGCTCTGGAATGCCATAATGGACCATAAAGTCATTCCAGAGACACTTGGCAACAGTTTTTGCCTTCTGGTTGGGAGTTGGTATGGCCACAGCAAATTTTGTAAAGTGATCAGTGAGTACAAGAATGTCTTTGGTATTGGCACTATCTGGCTCAATGGATAAAAAGTCCATGCACAGTAGTTCAAGAGGATGACTGGTCTTTATGTTGACCAGTGGGGCTGCTTTTTCAACCAAAGCCTTACGCCTAACACAACGTTCACATGTTTTAATGGTTCGGTCCACATCAGCTGCCATCTTTGGCCAAAAGAACCTTTGGCGTACCAGATCGAGTGTACGTTCTATACCCATATGCCCCATATCTTGATGGAGGGCTTTGAGGACTGTAGAGCGAAGGTTTGGAGGAAGAACCAGTTGGAAAATGAATTTGTCATCTTCCTGCCTTCTCCTATACAACACACCGTCCTCCAACACCAGCTTGCTCCATTCTCGCAGCAACAAGGGTAGCTCTGCCAATTCCACTCGAGCTGTGTGGGGAACCTTTTCACCTGTCTCAAGCTGATAAACTACTTCGCGGATAGCAGGATCAGCTTGCTGTTCTGCTTTTAAATCATCATGTGATAGAGATGGAATAACTGGCAAGCCGTACAAGTCTTCCTTGACATAAGTGTCTGGGATGACCTTGATGCTGGCTGATAAGGACTCAACCATGGTGATAGAATATAATGAGTCTGACTGGAGGTGTGTTCTCACCAGACAACTCTGACAAATGGCATCCACAATGTCAGAAGAAATCTCCTTAGCATTACCAGGTTCACACAATTGCTTTGTGAGTTGGTGAACTAGTTCCCACTCTTTGCATGGAAGATCTTTTTCTGAAGCTTCCCCATGAGAGCGCCTTGACAGGGCATCAGCATCTAAATTTTGTCTTCCAGCACGATACTGCATATTGAATGAGTATGTAGAAAGTGCGGCCAACCATCGGTGACTGGTGGCATCAAGCTTTGCTGATGTCAGGACATATGTGAGTGGATTGCTATCTGTAATGACAGTGAAGCTGGCACCATACAGATAATCATGAAACTTCTCTGTCACACTCCATTTCAAGGCCAGAAACTCAAGCTTATGGGCTGGATATCTTGACTCACTCTGAGACAAGCCTCGGCTGGCATAGGCAATTACTCTAAGCTTGCCTTCCTGCTCCTGGTATAACACGGCTCCCAGCCCTATTGTGCTTGCATCTGTGTGGAGAATATAAGGTAACTTAGGGTTGGCAAATCCGAGTACAGGAGCAGAGGTCAACTTCTCAATTACTGTATTAAAAGCAATTTGGCAATCAGTGGTCCACCTTTCACCAAAGGACTGTTTGGGATCAAGGTACTTAAGACCATTAGTCTTGGTGGACTGACGAACTGGTGCATAGCCACGTGTGAGGAGGTTTAGCGGTTTGACAAGGGTGGCATAGTCCTTAATAAACCGCCTATAGTAACCAGCAAATCCCAGAAAAGATCTTAGCTCTTTAAGGTTTCGGGGAACTGGCCAGGATTTTAATGCAGATATCTTCTCTGGGTCAGTTTCTACCCCCTTTTCAGACACAACATGGCCCAAATACCGCACACTGGTCTGGAAGAACTTACATTTTTCAGGGGACAACTTTAAACCAAACTCTTTTAGTCTGGTTAGTACTTGCATTAACCTTCTCTCATGTTCCTCAAGAGAGTCGGAGAAGACAATAAGGTCATCAATGAACACAAGTACTTTATTAAGATGCAAGTCTCCCATACACTTCTCCATCAATCTTTGAAAGGTACTCGGGGCATTGGTTACCCCCTGTGGCATCCGATTCCACTCCCAAAAACCAAGAGGTGTGACAAATGCAGTTTTTGGCTTATCGTCTTCGTTCATCTCTATCTGGTAAAAACCAGATTTCAAATCCAACACTGTAAACCATTTGGACCCAGTTAAGGCCGAAAAGGATTCTTCCAAGTTTGGAAGTGCATACGCATCCTTAACTGTTTGTAGGTTTAACTTTCTATAATCAATACACAGCCTTACATCACCATTCGGCTTACGGACAACCACGATTGGAGAAGAGAACGGTGATTCAGACTCTCTTATAACCCCTGATTCAAGCAGGTCCTGCAGGTGTTTACGAACAGCTTCAAGATCTTGGGGATGGATAGGACGTGCTCGATGCTTGAATGGTGTCTCATCGTTGAGCTTAATGTGATGTTTCACTTTATTTGTACAGCCGAAGTCCGTTTCATGATGGGAAAATACTTCAGGCATGTTGTTCAATGTTGTTGTTATGCGCTAATTCCATTCTGGTGAAATAGGAGAATCACCAAAATTGAACTCCAAACTAGTTTTCTTAGGAGGCTTTGCTGTAGAGGCAACCACTTGTTGTGATAAGATGGTAGATATTTCACAAACGTCAGCAATAACAGACAAGGGTAGAATCCAGGTGTCTTGCTCGGATTCATTTTTGATGACTACAGGGACTTTACATGGCATGTGACGTGGAAGGGTGATCAAGCAACGCTGCACACACAGTCCTCCAGGAAGAGCTATAGACGGGTGTTCAATAACGGCCCATCTAACTCTAGACTGGGTGTCAATTTTGGCAGAACCTTCCAGGACCATTGTTTTCCCTGCTGGAATGAGGAATGGAGTTTGGCTCATTAGTCGCACAACCTCTGCACTTCCCATCTGGCTTTTCTTGTGACGCAGTTCCAGAAGTTTCATCACTGCTTTATAGCCATAAGCTTGGGGCTGAAAGGTGGAAAACTCACTGTCAATGTATTGAGCATACAATATCTCCAATGTGTTCATTCCAATAAGCACAGGTGATGTACTCTCTGGACGGACATCTGGAACAACTAAAGCAAGTGTTGAAACCTCAAAATCTGTTCCTAAAAAGTCTTTAGGGAAAGTCAACTGGAGTTCAACATAGCCCAGATAAGGCACAGATTGTCCTGCAGCCCCTTCCACTTCAAGCAGGTTGTTCAATGGCTTCACAGGTTGGTCAGAAAGGTTGTCGTTATAAAAAGAAACAGGAATGGTGGTCACCTGTGAGCCTGTGTCCAGTAGACAGTTACAGTTGGATCCAGAAATGTTCAGGATGGCAGAACATTTTGAGCCAATGAGCCCCTTTGGTATTTGGTCTGGAACTCTCTTTTCTATTAACTGTTCTGCACACCGAGTGACTTTTTTTCTATTCCTGGGACAAATTTGATCCATGGTGCCTGTTTGTCCCTCAAAAGGCACCGGACTTAGTTTAAATTATTTTGACGAAAGGAGGTTTGTTGCTTCTGGGCATGCTGCTTTTTCTTCTTGGCAACAAGGGTTGGATTGGGTTCGTTCTGGCACTGTGGTCTCATGTGACCATCTTCACCACATCTGAAGCAGTAGCCTGGTTTGGGCTGAGATGTGGTTCTACGGGATGATGCCAAAAATTTATCAGGTTTACCAGGGTGCTGCCTGAAAGTCTGAGTCTTGTGGTAAGAGGTGTTAGGCTGGTGAGCAGTCAGTAAGGCTAGCTGTTGCTGGACGTCAGCTAGCTGTTGGGCCAGTCTCTCCGTGGTGCTGGTCAGGACAGCTAAAGTTCCCTTTTCTTCACCATTACTATGGGCAAACTGAGAATGGGTCGTAGCTTTCTGCTTTGTAGACCCCAGGTGCTGTTTCATGCGCAGGGCTTTTGCTGCTTCCTGGTCTTCTTCTGTACGTAAAAGGAGCAACAGTTCAGCAAAGTTAGGTGGCTTTACTTTTTTCTGTTTCAATTGAAGCTCTGCGATTAAGTTGTCGTCCCAGCACCCACGACAGAACTGTTGTAATAATTGACGGTTGACGTCAGCCTCTGCCACACCCCCTCTTTTCATTGCAGAATTCAGTGTAACTTGGAGCCGTTGAAGGTAGGCCGATGGTTTTTCTCCGACATCTTGGAAAGTATCCATAAATTTAGCAAACAGTTCATCACCATCCTGCACTGTTGCATATGCAGAATCAAGTGTCTCCAAGTACACAGTGGGCAGTGTGTCAGGACTTAGGTGCTTGACTATATCACCAGCTGGAGGCAAGAGACTGTCCACTATCCTTCTCGAACGCTGGAGATCAGACACAGCCGGGTCCTTCAATAACAATTCCACTCCAGACCTCCATGTTTCAAAGTCTGCTTCATGATTTGGTCTGGGTGCACGTCCTGAAAACATTCTGAGCCGTTGATGATGTGTAGAACTGTCTTCATTCTTTACAATGTGCTCCACGACATAGCGCTGGACCTCGGGTGGATGGAGATTTATGCTGGCAGTGGATCGTCTTGGTGTTGGCTGTGAAGTGGAACTAGATCGTTGCTGTGGTTCACTACCTGAAATTGGGACAGTGGTTAGTGGAACTGACCAACTTGTGACTGATGGAGGGACAGGTGATGGGTTGCTCATTGATGGTACTGGTAGGGACACAACAGCCTCACTATCAGTGGGTTGCTCTTTCACCGGAACAGCAGGTTTGAGTGGAGCAATAGAGAGACCAATCTGAGTCATCATTGCTGTTAGTACTTCACCATAATCGAAACCAGTCAGTTTAGCCAAGTTCTGCAGATCAGATAGACATGATGAGGTTCTGCTTCGCACAGCATGTGTAGTGCAGACAGTAGGTAAATCAGAAATACAAAAAGCGCCAGTGTGATCTTCTAGTTCCAAAGTGTATGGTAACTTTGGCCGTAACGTTTCTAAAGCGGCACTGGAACAAAATTCGACCACTAGTGACTCATGAAATTCAGAGTCAGGTTCAGAAATTATTTCAAATCTATTAATCTTACCATACTGTTTTAAAAAGTCAAAAACTTCATCCTTACTGTCACTTACTGATATGCCCTCTACCAAGACAGCATTTGGGATTTTAATACCACATTGCAAAAACACATCCATCATGCAAGATAGCCAAATGAACCAAAAATACAGATTAAACAACCAAATAACCCTCCTGGCTAGCTCGCCATAAAATATTGTAGCATATATGATGTAAATGCTAAAGATCAGACAAAGTGGTGATCACTCAAAAGTATTAGTAGCAGGCCAGTTATCAGAAGGTTCTAATGTTCGCCTCATGAAGGGTCATGGTTGCATTTGTATTTAAGAACACAAGGACAGAAAATCAGTGCATAAGGTGCTTTGTATTAAATATGATACAGTATTTACAATATGTACAAAAACAAAACAAAAACAACTGTCATCAATGTCATCAATCCATTCATTGTACCAATAAACAAAATATTTCAATAGATGAACAGATCTCCCAAATTATCCAGACTAAATCCAAATGCTTGTATTAATCCCACAGTTCATGAAATACCAAGGCCAGGGCAATAGTCCAGATAAGATTGAGGGGTTTAAATGTAGTCAATGAAGACCAAATAAATGTTCAGGAGCCTTTAACGCTTGTAAAGGTTTTTGGGTGTGTGTGTAGGGAGCAGGCCACAGCATCTCCTACCGCACAAGACAACTCAGGTTCTGGCTCCGGGTTCTTTGGGCCTGAAGCCTAGTGGTAGCTCGCCATCATGGGAAACCTGGCCTCCATCATAGGAAATCTGGCCTCCCTCATAGAAACCTGGCCTGTACAACAGGATCAAGTTAACATCATTTTCTAGTATTAATATCAAAATCACTATCAATACCATACCATAAATAGTTTTACAAATACATAGGATAAATGTATTGATGATCTACATGTACATGATTTACTTTTCTAAATTGTTTATCATAATATAAATACACAAACAATTTCTAAATAGAGTACTCTTCACATTCATAGTCACTGTATGATTAAATGTTAAAGATGGCACAAAAGTACAACATAACCATTTAATCCATTAAATAGCATTTGACCATTTATATTTAAAG
>JBBPBX010078531.1:0-13312 GCA_038048925.1 Garcialebias charrua
ACAGCCCGAAGAGGAGACGTGGGTCCCCCTTCCCATGGGCTCACCACCTGTGGGAGGGGCCAAAGGGGTCGGGTGCATTGTGGAATGGGTGGTGGCCGAGGGCGGGGACCCTGGCGGTCTGATCCTCGGCTACAGAAGCTGGCCATTGGGACATGGAATGTCACCTCTCTGGTGGGGAAGGAGCCTGAGCTAGTGTGTGAGGTTGAGAGGTTCCGGCTAGAAATAGTCGGACTCACCTCAACGCATGGCTCTGGCTCTGGAACCAGTTTCCTTGAGAGGGGTTGGACACTCTTCCACTCTGGAGTTGCCCCTGGTGAGAGGCGCCGAGCAGGAGTGGGCATACTTGTTGCCCCCCATCTTGGTGCCTGTACGTTGGGGTTCACCCCGGTGAACGAGAGGGTAGCCTCCCTTCGCCTACGTGTGGGGGGACGGGCTCTGACTGTTGTTTGTGCCTATGCGCCAAACGGCAGCGCAGATTACCCACCCTTTTTGGAGTCCTTGGAGGGGGTATTGGAGGGTGCGCCTCCTGGGGACTCCCTTGTTCTGCTGGGGGACTTCAACGCTCACGTGGGCAATGACAGTGAGACCTGGAGGGGTGTGGTTGGGAGGAACGGCCCCCCTGATCTGAACCCGAGTGGTGTTCTGTTGTTGGACTTCTGTGCTCGTCATGGATTGTCCATAACGAACACCATGTTCAGGCATAAGGGTGTCCATATGTGCTCTTGGCACCAGGACACCCTAGGTCGTAGTTCAATGATCGACTTTGTTGTCGTCTCATCTGATCTGCGGCCGCATGTCCTGGACACTCGGGTGAAGAGAGGGGCGGAGCTGTCAACTGACCACTACCTGGTGGTGAGTTGGCTCCGATGGTGGGGGAGGATGCCGGTCAGACCTGGCAGACCCAAACGTATTGTGAGGGTCTGCTGGGAACGTCTGGCAGAGTCTCCCGTAAGACGGAGCTTTAACTCCCACCTCCGGGAGAGCTTTGAACACGTTCCGAGGGAGGCGGGGGACATTGAGTCCGAGTGGGCCATGTTCCGCGCCTCTATTGTCGAGGCAGCTTATCAGAGTTGTGGCCGCAAGGTTGTTGGTGCCTGTCGTGGTGGCAACCCTCGAACCCGGTGGTGGACACCGGCGGTGAGGGATGCTGTCAAGCTGAAGAAGGAGTCCTATTGGGCCTTTTTGGCCTGTGGGACCCCGGAAGCAGCAGATAGGTACCGGCAGTCCAAGCGGCATGCGGCTCGGGTGGTTGCTGAGGCAAAAACTCGGGCGTGGGAGGAGTTCGGAGAGGCCATGGAGAATGACTTCCGTACGGCTTCGAGGCGATTCTGGTCCACCATCCGGCGTCTCAGGGGGGGAAAGCGGTACGCGACCAACACCATTTATGGTGGGGATGGCGTGCTGTTGACCTCAACTCGGGATGTTGTGAGTCGGTGGGCGGAATACTTCGAAGACCTCCTCAATCCTACTGGCACGTCTTCCACTGAGGAAGCGGAGCCTGGGGACTTTGGGTCGGGCTCTCCAATCTCTGGTGCTGAGGTCGCCGAGGTGGTTAAAAAGCTCCGCGGTGGCAAGGCTCCGGGGGTGGATGAGATTCGTCCTGAGTTCCTTAGGGCTCTGGATGTTGTGGGGTTGTGTTGGCTTACGCGACTCTGCAATATCGCGTGGACATCGGGGGCAGTTCCCTTGGATTGGCAGACTGGGGTGGTGGTTCCCCTATTCAAAAAGGGGGACCGTAGGGTGTGTTCCAACTATAGAGGGATCACACTCTTAAGCCTCCCTGGTAAGGTCTATTCAGGGGTTCTGGAGAGGAGGGTCCGTCGGATAGTCGAACCTCGGATTCAGGAGGAGCAGTGTGGTTTTCGTCCTGGTCGTGGAACACTAGACCAGCTCTACACCCTCAACAGGGTCCTGGAGGGTGCGTGGGAGTTTGCCCAACCAGTTTACATGTGCTTTGTAGACTTGGAAAAGGCATTCGACCGCGTCCCTCGGGGGTTCTGTGGCGGGTACTCCGGGAGTATGGGGTACCAGGCCCTTTGATATGGGCTGTTAGGTCCCTGTACGACCGGTGTCAGAGCTTGGTCCGCATCGCTGGCAGTAAGTCAGGCTCGTTTCCGGTGAGAGTTGGACTCCGCCAAGGTTGCCCTTTGTCACCGATTCTGTTTATAACTTTTATGGACAGAATTTCTAGGCGCAGCCAAGGTGTTGAGAGGATCCGTTTTGGTGGCCTTAGAATCGCTTCTCTGTTTTTTGCAGATGATGTGGTCCTATTGGCTTCATCAGCTCGTGATCTACAGCTTTCGCTGGAGCGGTTTGCAGCTGAATGTGATGCGGCCGGGATGAGGATCAGTTCCTCCAAATCCGAGGCCATGGTCTTGAGCCGGAAAAGGGTAGCGTGCCCTCTCCGGGTCGGGGAGGAGGTCCTTACCCAAGTGGAGGAGTTTAAGTATCTCGGGATCTTGTTCACGAATGAGGGAAAACTGGAGCGTGAGATCGATAGGCGGATAGGTGCAGCGTCCGCAGTGAAGCGGGCGCTGTACCGGTCTGTCGTGGTGAAGAGAGAGCTGAGTCAAAAGGCAAAGCTCTCAATTTACCGATCGATCTACGTTCCCACCCTCATCTATGGTCATGAGCTTTGGGTTATGACCGAAAGAACAAGATCTCGGATACAAGCGGCTGAAATGAGTTTTCTCCGCAGGGTGGCTGGACTCTCCCTTAGAGATAGGGTGAGAAGCTCAGTCATCCGGGAGGGACTCGGAGTAGAGCCGCTGCTTCTCCACATCGAGAGGAGCCAGTTGAGGTGGCTCGGGCATCTGGTTAGGATGCCTCCTGGACGCCTCCCTGGTGAGGTGTTCCGGGCATGTCCCACCGGGAGGAGACCCAGAGGAAGACCCAGGATACGCTGGAGGGACTATGTTTCTCGGCTGGCCTGGGAACGCCTTGGGATTCCCCCAGAGGAGCTGCTCCAAGTGGCTGGGGAGAGGGAAGTCTGGGCCTCCCTACTTAGGCTGCTACCCCCGCGACCCGACCCCGGATAAGCGGAAGAAAATGGATGGATGGATGGATGGACAATAGAACTTCATAAATATATCAAGTGTTTACTCTAAGAAATTGAACATTTTTTGAGAAAATAAGGTAAATTACAATTTTTATTGCAGAAACCCGTCTCAAATTTAGGTCATGTTTACCACTATTAAGCATACCATACCATACCATACCAGCTTTATTTATAGAGCACTTTAAACACCCACAGGACCAAAGTGCATGATTGAGGTTAAACTGGTATTTATGGTTGAAATAAAAATGTTTACAGAAAATGATTTGTGGAAGTGTTCCTGAGTCCATGCAGTGAAGTTCTGAACAAAATCAGGTCTACGTTTAGTGCAGTGCTGCCGTGGGCCCCAAAGATCATGGACATGCAGTACTGACTTTCAGTCTGGTTCTTTTACTTCAGAGATTTCCTCAGATTCTTTAAATCTTTTCATGATATTATAAACGGTAAAGGACGAGATATTCTGTCTTCCCAATGATCTGTTATGAAACCCTTTTTCAGTAATTGTTCCACTGGTTTTATACATTTTCTTGCACACTGGTTAACCTCTGCCCATCTTTACTTCTGATAAATCCAGCCTCTCTGAAATGCCAGTCCTCTTACTGGCCTGTTGTAAAATGCTCTTTTTACTTGTGCAGCCTTTTGCTGTTCTTGTCCAAAGTCTTTTTGTGTGTACCATATTTTCCAGTGTATAGGTCGCACCTTTTTATGTTTTTTTTTTTTTTCAAGGCCTGCGACCTATACACAGGTGCGACCTATATATGGCTTGTTATCACTTTCGGCGAAACAAATTTTTAAATCCAGCTCATTTCACAATTACGTTCATTTATTAAGGAAAAGTTCAGCTCAGACATATATTTGCTATAATTTTTATCAAACAAATAATTGTTTTTAAGTGTTAATCTTCTTAAAAGCCTTGCTGTGCGCTCCTGTGGCAGACATTTGCAGCAGAGCTAAACGTAGGTGCGACCTATACACCGGTGCGACCTATCTAGGGATTTTTCCAATCTATTGGTGATAATTGGACAATGCGACCTATACACCAGAAAATACTGTACTTCCATTAAATTCAGTTACTTTGTACATGTATATTCTTTGTTTAAACATTCGACCTGTTTACTGTTTTCCATTGAGAATAAAATGTTGATTTGTGCGTTCCTCAGACCATTGAATTCTATTTTCATTTACATTTTACACCACGTGCTTACTTTGTCAGATGGGGTTGTACATAAAAACAAGCACTTTGTTTCAACTCCTGTTTCTTTCTCCTGCAGATGATATGGATGCCGTTCCCGTCAAGCAGTTCATCAAACACGTCATGGAGCTGTACAAGAACAACATGCAAGGCTTCGCTGAGGAATTTGAGGTACGTTGGTTGAATGTTGGTTTGATTTGGTGCATGGTGAACCCTAAGAGTTTTAAAACAAAGCGACTGGACTTATTTTCTTATTTTCCTGTCCAGCTGCTCTGTTTTAGAACTATTGGGAGTTGTTGTGTCCTCCTCTACGACATAGAATCAACACGAGCGTTCATTACGGTGTGTATGGTGTTCCAAGCATGAAAGAACAAAAGCGTGCGACATGGAGGGAATGCCTCAGTGGTTTAAGAATCACTGTTTGACTCTGAACTGCAACAAAACAGTCTCAATGTGTTTCACTATCCGGCGTAAAGTCTGTAACTTTTCAATTGTGATTGATCAAAAGGAAATCCAAAAAGTGGAAGAGTTTAAATATCTGGGTGTCATTTTAGATTCCCACCTTAACTTTGAGGCTCACATTAGGAAAATGTTTAAAACCATTAAGACAAATATAAATTGTTTTCGTCTTATAAGATCTTGTTTATGTGGAAAATCTGCTCAGTTGTACCTTCATGCCATGATTATGTCTCATTTCTCATACTGTGTCACTGTCTGGAGCCAAGCAACTCAATCGGCTTTAAAACCTATGAGGATGTTGTACTCACAAGCACTGAAAGTTCTAGACCAAAAACCATTGAAGTGGCACCACTGTAAAATACTTGATAAATATAACCTATTAAGCTTTGACAATTTTTTTAAATTTTCTTGTTTAAAATTAACTTTTAAATGTATTAATGGTCTTGTCCCTGAGCTGTTTATTGTTTGTTTGTTTATTGTTTAAGGAAATTCTACCACTGCTGTTCATTGTTCTTTAGTTTTAGCAGGTCACTTTCGTAAATGAGCCCATGAGCCCATGAGGTTCAAAAGATTTACCTGACTAAATAAAGGTTGAATGAATGAATGAATGGTGAGCAGAATTATTTTAAAAGTCAGCAGCTCAGGAGCTGCAACAAGAGGTGCAGTTGATGGAGACTGTAAACCTACAAAATACAAAACATCATTTGGTCAATGCTCCTTCTCATTTAAAGGTCCCCATATCTGGAACAGTTTACCATCAGCAATAAAAAAATTGACTGATCTTAGAGTTTTTAATTCCCGGGTGAAAAAATGGTTGAAACAAAACCAACTCTAAACACTGAACCCCATGGGGACAGAGGAGCAGCTGTGTGTGTGAGGGAACTGTTTAATCCATTTAAACTTGATTAAATTTTATTTATTTTTAGATGTTTTTATATAGGGAACTGTTTAATCTTAATTAAATTTTAGTTTTATTTTAGCTGTTTTTATATAAAAGTCCAACCAAGGACTGGGTTTGCAAATTATCCTGTGGCTAGAAAACCTTTGTACAAGACAACGGTTGCTTCGTTTTTAACATGTAACATTGTTTATTGTGCTGTCCTTGATCAAATAAACTTGAATGAATGAGTGCATGCTTTTGTCTTTTCTCTCGAGTTTTGCACAGGCTGATAACCCGGTAGTGTTTGTCAGTTCTGCACGTCTTCTCATCCGAACAACGGTTTGAATTTAATTTCGTCTTTACGTGTAGAATCAGGAATTCTGACCAGATGGTGGAAAGAAAGATGCAGAGAAAGATCAGAGATGAAGGTTAATTAGAGAAGGCCCTTTGTGCTGGTTGACTGGATGGGAACACGCTTTTTTTTCCCTCTTTCAGTGCAACTAGGTTAAGAAAGAAGTCAAAAGCTTCACCCCTAGAGTGTTCCCTCTAATTGGTGTTATTTGATGTGAGGCTGGTGTGCATGATTTTCAAACACACCAGGATGAAGCCGTGTTGGAAGTGACTGCCTTTTGTGGACAGCTGAATGCACCAAAGTGTGGTGAAGAGGAAAATAAGACGACTGTTCTACTGTAGGCTTTAGTTCGAGCCCCAGTGGCGGTTAGCATCTGCTCCGCTGAATCGTCCTTGAGACACTGAATCCCTGCTGGAAGTTCACTCCATCTTGGGCGCTGAGCTCCGTATGCGGAGGCTAGAATAAAAAGGTTCCCTTAAAGAAAATGAAAGCCGATAGGATCACAAGAATCTGTCGTTACGACACCAACGTGACAGTTTCGTGGAAATCGAGCGGCTAATTCTATTAGCTCATCTCCTCTTGTTTAATGAAATCCATTTCTGCCTATTCTCTTCTCTCTCCAGGAGGTCCAGCGCTCCACAGTCGACTTAAAAATCACAGCAGAGCATTCCAATCATCCTGACAACAAGCACAAAAACAGATACATCAACATTGTGGCCTGTGAGTCAGCTGTAAAATCTGATTAGGATGTCTACTGCTGTGGGATTCAATAACGTGTTTTAGATCAAGTTTCCCTTCTGCTCCAGTCCTCTAAATACATCAATGCTTTTTCCTAGATGACCACAGCAGGGTGAAATTAAGAGCTTTGCCGGGGAAAGATGCCAAACATTCAGATTACATCAACGCCAACTATGTGGATGTAAGTTTCCTCAATTTCACTCATGACTTGTTGTTGTTGTTTTTTTGTTTTTTGTTTTTTTTTTCATGAATGCAGGTCGCAGTTTAGTTATTGAAGCAAATATGAGCTGTGAAGAATTCTTCACAGAGCTGTTTTTTTTTTTTTTTCTTCTTCTGGGTTATTTAGATCAAGTGAGGCACTGAAGTTACAAAATCAAGTGGTACTTCAAAAAATAAAAGGGTTTGAATTGAGTAGCGTATATCAGCACATCTTTAAATTCTGACAATTTTTGCAAGTAAGAGAAAGGGTCAGTTCCCAATTTTTAGGAAATATTAAAAAGATTGCTACCATAATTTCTAGACCAGGGGTCCCCAACCACCGGGCCGCACAGAAAAAATATATATATATTGTGAAAAATCACTGGATTCTCTCCACCACGTCTGTCAATGGCTCACTCTTGACGCAGGTCAACATGCACAAGCAGTGCGTTTCAGTTTCTGTTAGATCATGCGCAGAATCAGATTGGTTCAACATTGACCGTTTGGGTGGAGTAATTTAGCTGTGTGGTCTGGAGCAGACAGGCGTGCAGCCGTGTCAGCGCATTTGAAGGATTACGCTGCATATTTTTCAACCTGCCTGACAAAGAGTGACTGTAAAACTATGAACTAAATAATAAAACTATAATTTTAAACAAAGCTTCCTAATATCACATCAGAGCACGTTTTATCTTGAACTTTTTTGAATTTGCATCAGAGCTGTTCTTTCGCATTTCAGCTTCTACTCCCCAAAAAATATATATCTGCCCCGTAAAAGTGCAAAGTCATGGGCAAGTTTATTAAAAAGCACAAATATAATTAAAGTTTTGCACTATGCATAAGTCATTGCGCTTTTGTGTAGGCCTACAATCTGATGTGTGAATCACTGCAGAGCAGGGAGGAGGATGAGGCACAGCTGACCCCGCTGTGGGATATACTACAGTAATTAAATGAGAAATGATCCTGCACTTAATACACTTATAAATCACACATAAACGGATTAGAATCAAATTTGAAATACAGGTGCTGGTCATAAAATAAGAATATTGTGAAAAAGTTGATTTATTTCAGTAATTCCATTCAAAGAGTGAAACTTGTATATTCCTTCTTTACACACAGACTGATATATTTCAAATGTTTGTTTATTTTAATGTTGATGATTATAACTGACAATTAAGCAACTGACAAATCAGCAACATCAATTTGTCCTGAAGTGAACGCCCCTTACCTGCAGAGCTGCAGTGGTGTTGCATTACGAACGCTTTGCGGTAATTTCAATAATGAGTTTACATCTTTTGTTTCATTTTAATCTACTGTAATAAACCTTTGTAAAATACACCAGAATGTAGGAAATGGCATCTACTTTATCCAAAATTCTCTGGGGTAGGACCTTCACGCAAATATAGTCTTGACCATATACCATCGTACAGCTCCAACCACTTCATCAAGTTTGCGGATGACACAACAGTGGTAGGTCTCATCAGCAACAACGATGAGACGGACTACAGGAACGAGGTGAGCCGCCTGGCCTTGTGGTGCGGACACAACAATCTCACTCTCAACGTGGAGAAGACAAAGGAGATTGTTGTGGACTTCAGGAAGAGGGATGCCCAACATCCTCCTCTGACCATCAACAGCACCGCAGTGGAGAGAGTGGACAGCACCAAGTTCCTGGGAGTGCACGTCTCAAAGGACCTGTCCTGGAGCAGGAACACTGCAGCACTGGCAAAGAAGGCTCACCAGCGTCTCTACTTTCTCCGCAAGCTGAAAAGGGCTGGAGCTTCAACCCCCATCATGAGCACCTTCTACAGAGGTGCCATAGAAAGTGTCCTGACCAGCTGCATCACTGTGTGGTTTGGTGCATGTACTGCATCCTGCCGCAAGAGCCTCCAGCGCATTGTGAGAGCAGCTGAGAAGATCGTGGGCACCTCCTTGCCCTCACTGCAGGACTTACACAGCAAACGCCTCACTCGGAAAGCCCACCGCATGGCAGGTGATCCCACACACCCACTACACAGCTGCTTCAGACTGCTGCCATCAGGAAGGAGACTGAGGAGTCTCCAGGCTCGAACCAGCAGACTGAGAGACAGCTCTGTTCATCAGGCAGTCAGAATGCTAAACACTCTGCCTGCTCTGCCTCCCCTCCCATTTGAACTGCCTTAACACTAAAACTTTCTCACATACTATCACTCAACACAAAGTTTTTAACACTAGACTCTGTGTCACCAAACGGGTTTTCACTAAACTCTCGGTCATGTGCTCATACAGTTTGCACTACTTCTCATACTTGCACTAATGTCTGTATTACATCACTGCCTATAATCATAATACTGTTTACATTCTCTGTTTACATTTATTAATACTGTTTACTTTTATTACTACTGCTTACATGTAATTACTACTGTTTACATTTATTTACACTACTCTAATATCTACACCACTGCTGGTACATATACAGTGTGCTCTGAACGGTCTTATTTAGGGATGCCCAATGTGCCTTACTGCATATGCCACTTTTTGCCTCTACAACAACATCAACTACTACCTCATACATATACTGTGTACATTGACTCATACGCTGCTTTGCCACTTTGCAAATGTCAATGCTAGAAACCTTTAGTTTATTTTAGTTATACTTTTTATACTCTTTTTTTATACCACTATGCAAAAAAAAAAAAAAAAAAAAAAAAAACTCAGGACAGTGTTAGTTTTACTATTTTTATGCTTATGTCTATTATTATATGTTTCAGTGTTTCAATGTTTAGATGTTTACTGTTGCACCGAGGGACTGAGAGAAACGCAATTTCGGTCCTGTGTATGTCCTGCACTGTACATATTGCAGATCTGACAATAAAGTTGACTTTGACTTTGACTTTGACATTAAACCAGTCCGTGGCACAATAAAGGTTGGGGACCACTGTTTTAAACTATTGAGCGCTGCCGAATATAAGCCGGCACCCACCATAAAACAAATTGTGTACATATACAGGCTGCACTTGTCTATAAGCCGCGGGTGTCCACGTTGTAACATTAGATGTTTACACAGAAAGATTTTGTAAGCTTTTAATTAAATATGCATCAGTAAAATACATAAATACATACAGTAAATGCTTTATTTTTTCTGAACAGTGCCTGTAACACAGCTGGATAAAAAAAAAAATACATTAACTAGGGCTGAACAATTAATTGCATTTGCAATAATATCGCAATATGATAAAATGAGATTTTCTAATTGCGAAGGCTGCAATTTGACTGGTCACGTGACACAAATCTTTATCAACACTTAAAAAAAAACACCACAAAGACATTTACGATGGTTGCATGGCTAGAATGACAACAACCAGTGCTTCAACTTCAAGTAAGCAAAGTATCAGCCGACAGGGATCACTGACCGAACTGTTTGAACTTCAAACAGTAATTTTTTTATATCTAATTTTTTATATTTATTTATTAACTGTCATGTGAAGTCAGACAGTAGTTAGGAAGTTCACTTAACATGTTTACTATTATGTTTATGAAACAAAAAAAATTGAAATGGTGAAAAGAAAAGGCATAGATTTGTTTGCTTTATAGTAATCTCTGCTTTAAATAAATCTGACATTGTTTATTGTAAAACAGATTGATTTATTGCTTCTGTTTGTTGAAAAATACTTGAGAAGATATAAAAAATAATAATTGCGTCTTAAATCGCAATTGCAATTTATAGAAAAAAAATCGCAATTAGATTATTTTCCAAAATCGTTCAGCCCTAACATTAACCTACCAGGAAGTCATTGATGGCTATCTTCACCGTCCTCCTGCGCAAGCTTGTGCTGTCCTCTTCATCACACAGCCGCCGTTTCATTCGTCCACTGTGACCTGTTCAGTAATTTCATTGGTCAGATTATTATTTAAAAAAAAATACCTTTATTTATACAGGTACTGTAGTCTCATTGAGTCATGAGGACCCACCCCCCAAGAGAGACATGTATTAGACAGCTATGTGAGCACCCGGGTGTGACGAGGCTAAATGTTTTGGCAGCAGAAGCTTGTTAGCCCGTCAAAAAAAATCCATAAATTAGCTGCATCATTGTTTAAGCAACGGTGTTCAAAGTGTGTGGGGAAAAAGTAGCGGCTTATAGACCGGAAATTACGGTATTTTATTTTTATCAACCATCATTCTGTTTCAGGGCTACAACCATCCCAGAGCTTATATAGCCGCTCAGGGTCCTCTCAAGTCCACGTTTGAGGACTTCTGGAGGATGGTGTGGGAGCAGAACACTGGTATCATCGTCATGATAACCAACCTGGTGGAAAAGGGGAGGGTAGGTCTTTCAGTAGCTCACAAACTGAGAATAAAAAAGTTTTTCTCTCTCAGATGTTTATGTATCATTCACTGCTAATCTTGTGTGTTTCAGAGAAAATGTGACCAATACTGGCCAACAGAGAACAGCGAACAGTACGGAAACATTGTGGTGATGCTGAAAAGCACCAAAGTTCACGCCTGCTACACGCTGCGTCGTTTTCTTATAAGGAACACAAAAATTAAAAAGGTAATTGCAAGTATTCTTTACGTTTTGGCATCAAAACATAAACATGAACTTGTGAATTAAAAGAAGGCCTTTGTGTCAACAGCTGTTTGGTAGGCAAAATTTTATGCACGTACATATAATTAATTTCATGTTTTATACTTTTAGTTTTTATTAAACATTAAAAAAAACGGAACTTGCCAAAATCTGAAGTAGACACAAAATATAAACTATTGAAACTATATAAAAAAAAGACATTTACCCCAGTATTTTATTTTGTTGCTGCTGCTGTTGTATTGTTATATTAAATACTTTGTATTTATTTGATGTTGTCGTTGCCAGAAATTATGTTTTATTTCAGTTTGTGTTTATTTCTCTAAGTAGATTGTCATCTTTTTTTTTTATTATTATTATTTTAACATCCTTAAACATGTTAGTCATTTTTGTTGCAGTCTTTTTTTTTATATTACTGTATATATTAAATTTAAATCTGTTCATGAATACAAGTTTTGTCTTTTTTATTTATTTATTTTTTATTCAATTTGTGTGTTGCCATCAACTCATTCCCCAACTCTAGTTTTCATTTTGTATCTCAGGTGTTTTCCAGCTTCGTAGTATTTTGATGTTCAACATCAGTGGCGTGTTAACATTAATGTGCTGATTGTTGTTTGAGCACTTTTTTTTTATTTTACTCTTTATACTATTTATGTTAAATGAGCAAGTCTAAATAAAGTGATTTGGACTTTGGGTTATTTAAAGTTTTCTAATTCTTAGAAGAATACAGAAAGAAGGATTTTAAATAATATTTAACTTATTATTGTAATATATTTGTGATTTTTTTATTTTTTTGGTTATATAAGTTAGTTAGTTTGATGTTGAAATATGTCTCATTATTTATCTCTGCTAAGAAGATTACCGTATGTGGCTTATGTGCTTTGTCTGTTTGAGAGCAGGTTTGCTGTAAATGTTCAGAATGTTTTTTACATGAAAATGTTAAAAGATTTAGCATGGTCCAGCTTAGATCAACCTTTAATTAGCCATTTTGGTTGTTTGCTGTTTAAGACCTACAGAGATGTGTAGTTTTAATGGTTAATCCAATTTTGACCTAATTGCAAACATGCTCAACCTAACCTGAAACATAGAACTACTGGTACATGTTTTTATCTTGATTTAGATCAATTGTTTAGATTGTATGCATCTGCAAGAAGATTTACAAGTTTTTGTTTGCAGACTGTTGTTACTTAATTATATTTAAAAATGTCAATGTATAAATATTTGCTTTTTGGGTTTACAAAAACATAATGCCATGAGATAATCGTTCACCTGCTAATACTTACAACTCTTAACAGACATTTGTTACCTAAAGCTTTGACACTGCATCTCTGTTCAGGTCCAAACCTGTAGAGCTGAGGATCTACATTAGCTATAGGTTGATTCCGCTAATGTAAAAGCTGAAATAAAGTAACAGAAGCCTTTTAATTGATGTGTTGTAATGTTTTAGGGTCAGAAGGGGAACCCAAAAGGGAGGCTAAATGAGCGCATTGTGATTCAGTATCACTACACTCAGTGGCCTGACATGGGAGTACCGGAGTACACACTTCCTGTCCTCACCTTCATCAGCCGCTCTTCGGCGGCTCGGAGCGCAGACATGGGTCCCGTCCTGGTACACTGCAGGTACGCCATCACTGCTGAGCTCCAGGGCTTCGCTGAGCGCTCCTGATGACACTCGTTTCTGCTGACTTGGTTAAAAATCTCTCACTTAGGGATCCGCTCACGTTAGCTTGTGCTGTGCTCTTCAGTGCAGGGGTCGGGCGCACGGGAACGTACATCGTCATCGACAGCATGCTGCAACAGATCAAGGACAAAAGCACAGTCAGCGTCCTGGATTTTCTCAAACATATACGCACACAACGCAACTACCTTGTCCAGACGG
>JBBPBX010078532.1:0-16603 GCA_038048925.1 Garcialebias charrua
ATGTTCGACACGTGGGAAAATACTAAAAATGAGAACAAACCCGGTGTGATGTGTAGCACTATCATTGATAGTAACTCTGAACATTCTAACAACAACAATGCCACAGTTGCTGGCAGTCACCAAGACATTGGTGGCCAGGATGCTGACAATCAGGGTAATGACAGTCGAATCGTTGACAGTCCAGAATGTGACAGTCAACAGAACGTTGACTGTAACCATGACTTCATTGTTACGGAGCCTGAGCACCCCTCGTCAGAAAAAGGGGGGGAAAGCTCACTCACCGTTGAAAGTGGCTCGCCACGAACTGAACAGTCAGACCCATGTGTGTCTGCACTAACAGTACTGATAAATGAAGGTCACACAGTCAGGGGTAGGCGTGATAAACGTCGGAGACAACCTGGTGAGTTCCTGTGTGACATTATCAGAAAGGGGCCCGCTAAGAAGGCTTACCTGTCCATCACGTTGGAAGGGATCCTCAGAAAAGAGGCCCTCTTGGATGGTGGGGCAGACATATCCGTTATGTCACCCACACTGTTAGAAGAGCTGCGGCTGGCCGCTAGCGGTGTTGACAGGGAAATACCCCTCAGAGAATGTGCTATAGTTTTGCAGGGTCTCTCGGAGACGAGTACAACCCTAACAGCTATAGCAATGGTTCACATGCAGATTGGTGAGACGACACTATACCACCCGGTATACGTGTCCACCGTTGACTCATGCCCATTTTTGGTTGGCCAAGACTTTATAAACCGCTTCGACGCGGTTATAGATTATGGCGATCAGACAATGTGGACCAGAGTGAGTCAACCACTGCCGATCGATATGCCTACACAGAGTAACACTGACCGTCTAACGGCAGGTACCGCGGAAGGCAAAAGGGAATGCTCAGACGAGAGCACAATCCCTGTGGGTGAACCTCCAACTACAGGTGAGGCAGTAGAGGTCCAACAAGAGAGCCCCCTCTGCGAGCTGAAACAGTTGGCACTCACCGAACACTACCTACCACAGGTAGTCAAAGGTGTTGAGATTCAAGGATCCCACACCGATGATGCTGTTCTGTCCCCTTGGACGGAGAAATCAGCGATCAGCCAAGCTTTCTTTGGAACCTTGGTTAAGAAACAGTTGGGTCTCGGAATGAACAAAAAGGCTTTCCGCTTCCCGTTAGACCCCAACGATAAACAGGTAATGACTGCTAAAGGGATCATTGACCTTAAACTAATCTGGAACCAACGAGAACTGGATCACCCGTTCCTCGTGGTCCCGAACTTACCACATGCAACCTACATAGGCTCCGACATTTTGGTAAGATTAGGTGTCCGAGTGGACGTCAACAACAATGCACTGTGGTCACTAGATACAGCCACGAAGGACTCTCCTGTGTTAACCACAGAGAACCTTAAGGCTGGACAGACCATTCCAGAGGTCTGCCAGGTTGCTAACAGCCATAACACTGTGGTGCCACCTCAGGTTATGAACAAGCCGGTGATGATTCACATCATGAAAGGACAGGCTATTAGAACAAAACAGGCATGCTTTCAACCATCTCCTATGTTTTTCAACTTAGGACTGTCCATGGAGGCCACATGCCAAGTGACCCTCGACGGCAGAACCACGACTGTCGCTGTGTGTAACACGAGCACAGAAGAGGTACTGATCCCAAAGCGCTCACAGCTAGGATGGTTGATCTCTACTGATTTTCATGATTTTGAACTAAGCATTCCATTTCTGGGAGGACTCCCAGAAAACTTGATCCCAAGTCATCATTCGGGGCGAGTCTTGTTCACAAAACCAACACAGGCCATAGCTCTTTTCTCCCCCACTGAGTCCGACCGGGACATTGTCCACAGGTTCGGTTTCAACCAAGGAGAAAGTCTAGGCCCTCAAACTTACAGTGCACTACCTGTTGACAGGTTTTATGACACTGAAGGGGACTCACTGGAGCTCCCCAGAGAACAAGAACCGCTCTCATTTGCTTCACAGATAGACCAGGTGGTCGCTCAGGCCGACGCCTTGGAAACTGATGAAGACAGGGACAAACTTCGCAAAGTTCTGCTAAAATATGAAAAATCATTCTCAACTGACTCGATGGATTGTGGGTTGACCACGCTCCACACAGTGAGCATCCCAACCCCGCCTAATGCTCCCCCTGCATTTGTCAGACAGTACAAGATTCCTCTGGCAGCACATCAACCTATCAGAGAAATCATTAATGACCTGTTAGAAAAAGGTATCATCCGATACTGTAACAGCACTTACTCTGCGCCTTTATGGCCGGTGTTAAAACCAAATGGTAAGTGGAGACTCACTATAGACTACCGAAAGCTAAACAAACAAGTTCCCTTATCCAGATGGCCTATGACGCAACTCCAACAGGAACTGCCCAAGGTCACCAATGGTAAGTACTTCTCGACCCTCGACGTCGCCTCTGGTTTTTGGACCATCCCTGTGCGCGCCGAGGACCAGTACAAACTAGCTTTCACTTTTGGTGGCCGTCAATACACCTTTAACAGGTGTCCCTTTGGCTACGCTAACTCACCTGCAGAGTTCAACATCTTCTTGAACAAAGCATGTCCAGACGCCCACGAGCGTGGAACACTGATCTACGTGGACGATGTCCTTTTGAGGCAGCCAACACTGGACTCACATTTGGCTGAGATCGACCACGTTCTGAATCAGCTGACAACTGCTGGTGCTAAGATATCACTGTCAAAATGCCAATGGTGCAGAACCAAGGTGGACTACGTTGGCCTGCTTGTAGGTCCGGACGGAGTACAACCACAGCTGACTCGCACCCAAGGCCTTGACAATCTCAAAGTCCCCACCAATCTCAAAGAACTACAAAGTTTTCTTGGCGTGTGTAACTACTCGAACCAGTTCATAGAGAACTATGCAGACCTTGCAAAGCCACTGACTGAACTCCTTAAGAAAGACGTTCCATTTGTCTGGACTGACAAACAGCAGCAGGCTATGGACGCTCTTATAAACAGGATCAAGTCAGCCCCATGTTTAGTCTACCCAGACTACAACAAAGAGTTTTACTTGGAAGTGGGCTTCTCAGCTCATTGCATAAGTGCAGGTCTATACCAAATACACGACAGAGACAAACGTGTAGTGGCCTATGCCAGCAAAACGATGGCAGGCCCCGAGTTGAGATTCTCAGACTGTGAGAAAGCTTTACTGACCACAGTGTGGGCAGTAAAACATTTCTCCAGCTACATTGGTGGACAGAAAATCATTGTGGAAACACAACACCAGCCAGTGACATTCCTGAACAGCCAACGCATCAGAGATGGTGTGGTGACAAACTCACGTGTTGCAACGTGGCTCATGGCGCTTCAAAGTTTTAACCTAGACATACGTTATGGTCAAAACAAGAAGTCACGTCTGGGGACGGACTTGGCACTCTGCCAAAAGTGTACACAAGATGTACCGGCAACCCAGCCGTTGGCTGAGGAAAAAACCCCTGTGACTGAAGACCCGAACCACCACTTCTTTGATGACAATATCTGCAAAGATATGACAACATTGTACGTGGATGGATCTTCATTCCTCCGCGACAAAATCTGTAGGGCAGGTGTTGGAGGGGTCCTCCTCCAAGACCAGGAACAGATTACATTCAGCTACAAATTAGGCTCTCAGACTTCTCAGTACGCTGAGATTGCAGGAATCCTAATAGCTCTCCAGATGGTAGTAGCACGCTCCATCAAGACGCTAGTCATCTGCACTGACTCTAACTATGCTCGCTTGAGTTTCGCTTGTCACCTCGCTGTGTGGAAACAGAACGGTTTCCTAACAAGCGACAGAAAAGTAGTCAAACACAAAGAGCTTTTCATGGCATGTGATCACTTGGTGACATCACACGACTTACAGATCTACTGGAAGAAAGTTCCAGGTCATTCTAGAGTCCCAGGCAATGACAAGCACTACAATGACATTGCAGATTCCTTAGCCAAAGAGGGAGCCGACGAAGGTCCTCTATGGTCCTTCGACTCCTCCTGGTTGATCAAGACTCTGTCAACACAACCTGCTGTTGAGGTTATGGCAGTCACACGTGCACAGGCCGCGGACAAACCTGCTGACAACGCAGTCTCCGTACGACCCGCACTGACTGACCCTGACATCATCCAACTTCAGAAGTCGGATCCTGCTATCAACTCCATGATACTGTATCTGACTGATCCGGACAAGAACACTCCGTCTAAAGACGAACTGGATTCCGATCCAGACCTTAAAGTCCTTTATCAGCTGCGCAAACAGCTTAAACTACTCAAGGGCATCCTGACTTTCGCTCATGGACCAACGTCCTCACCTGTGTTCGTGGTTCCCCATGACCAAAGGGGGGTGATGTTAGTTCATGCCCATGATCTCCCGTCCGCAGGACACAAAGGAGATAAAGCCACGCTGACGGCATTAAAACAAATTGCCTATTGGCCTGGAATGAAAAAGGATGTCAAGGACTACATTGAAGGGTGCGTGGTCTGTGGCCAGTTTCAGCCAACCAGACCACTTCACAGAGCACCACTGCAAAGCAGAGGCATTGCATTCCCATGGTCTGACCTCCAGATCGACTGGGTTGGACCACTCACTAAGAGCTCTAGAGGAAATAAATATTTTCTCACGGTAACCTGTGCATTTACCAAATGGGTAGAATGCCTACCAGCTCCTAACGACACAGCACAAACAACTGCTATGTTGTTAATGAATCATATATTCTCAAGGTTTGGACTTCCCCTTCGGGTGAACTCAGACCAAGGTACACACTTCACAGGTGAAGTGATGAAAGAACTGTGGAAGACGCTAGGCGTCAAGGCCAACTTTCATGTCGGCTACCACCCACAGGCTTCAGGCCAAGTTGAGAGAGCAAACAGAACTGTGGTGAGTATTTTGAAGAAATACGTGGCTGCAAACCACAAGGACTGGGATGTGAAACTCCCTCTGGTCCTCATGGCCATAAGAGCCACTCCACACACATCAACTGGCATCTCTCCCTTCGAGATGATGACCGGTCGACAAATGACTCTCCCTCTACACCTGTTGTACCAACCAGGCGACGCCGTCATGGCGACAGCCTACACTACACAACAATACATGAAAGATTTGAATGTACACCTCAGAAACACTTTTGCTTTCGCCCAGAAAAACCTGGAAAGGTCCGCTGAAGGACGCAAGGCGTACTATGACCAGAAGGCCTCTCACAATGAACTCCAAGTGGGAGACAGAGTCTGGTACTATACGTTCGCCCCAGCAACCGGGAAAGGAGAGTCCGGGACCGGAACTCTCGCCCGCAAACTAATGCCCAGGTGGACTGGACCTCATCTGATAACAGACAAAGTGTCCTCAGTCGTCTACGAGATCAAAATCAGCAAAGGCCGCAAAGAGCCAATTGCTAAATGGGTACATCGAAATCAGATCAAACCTTACAAGGCGTTCAATGACTCCACAAAAGACAAAGATCTCACAAACTCACCGACTTCATGGGATAATAAGGTCGTCCAAACACAAGTTAGTAAATAAACTAATCAGGTTTAAACTACCATATTTCCCACCCTATAAGTCGCATTGTCCAACTTGAACTTAGAAACGCTAAGTCCAACACCCACAACAAAAACTAATCTTAACAACCATTTAAATCCACAAGATTTAAGTTGACCTCGGTCATAAAGTTGAGACCTGTTTTCTTGTGTGTTGCACTTTGGAATCTGACGACAAGAGTGTGTCGAAGCAGTGAAACGTTGTTTCCTTGTTGTTTAGTCATTACTGTTGTCATTATTTGAGATATTGTTGTGGTTCTGGACACTCCCAGCCAAAAAAGGTTTTGTATTAACATTGATTAATGCATAAGATGGATCTAACTATGCCAACATGCAGTTCGTTTTGTTAAATCTCAACCGTTGAAGAGTCAATGTAGTTTAAAGCTACTCAAGGTACCATAAACTACACTGGCCTCACGATTTCTAAATTGAACCGATTCGATCGTTTCTATTCTAGATTATCTATTCATTTTGATGAGTCTCGCCATAGACTTCAAAATTTATTAGGTACACCAAATCCTACGTCGTTCGTCTAAAAGACAACAGACATTTAGATCAAACTATATTTCATTTTTCTACTTTAGTTTAACCTAAACTAAGTAATGAATGGAGGAATAGTTTGGAATTAGAGGCCTTCGTTACAGAAGCCCTCCAAAATTCTATAGGTATAGATCCCTATATCTAATTTACAGAATTGATCCACCCCTTAATTGGTAATTATAGCTGATCTAAACCATGATAGCTTACATACCAGGTGCATATAGGTAAGGCTTAATGTAAAATCCCAATCATAAGCCCACCTTAAAAATCCACATAATTGCATGACACATAGAACCAGAGTGGCACTGACTGGAAACCAACCAGCCAACAACCTTCGATGTGGGACCTGCAGCTCCAACGCTTGGTCTTCAACCTCCATCCAAGGGTCGCCTCCTCTGCGTCAATCGAGGGATCCCCTCTACATGCTGATTATGAAAACAATTGTTGCTGATGAAATCACCAACTCTAATCGTGGTGGAATTACTGCTGTGGAATTACCGCTGTGGAGTGTAAGACTTTGTTTTCCAAGAGTTAACAGACTTTGTTTTCCAAAGGATTAAAAGCTTTTCGCAATGGGATTACCTCCGAACAGTATGAAATTTCCAAAACTTTATGGGATTATAATTTTTGATTTTTCTTTTCCACTTGCTGGATTACTTCAAGATCAAAGACAGTTCAAGGTTTCCTTTCGTGTTGGACCCCATCCCCAAGGACTGGCGATGGCTTCCAAAAGGGGGGAGATGTAGTGGACATGACCTTGTCCACTTTTAAGACACCTGTGTACTTTTGAACTGTCCAGTGATGACCTTTACTGACCTCTCAGTGAAGCAAGACATTTACTACAAAATCATTCATTTAGCTATAATCTGATAAATATAGTCACCAAAAGAGACTATTTCTATCTTTGATTTGATCCTAATGTGATCAAAAGAATAACTTTTGTCATTCTCATGATGGTGCTTTTAAGCTGTGTTATTCTGTGAGAGTTAAACTGTGTCCACTGCTGTGTTAAAGGGAAATATCGGGTCACAGAGACCCGACTGTTCTGTTTAGAAATAAGAAGACAGTTTAATCAGTTGTTTTTCATTGAACAAGGCTCCAGCTTTCTCTGTCTGTTCCTAAACAAATCTCCCTCTGCTGCTGCTTGTTAACCTTGGGTTTGATAAGACAAATGAACTCCTCGACTGGTCCTTCCTTAAGTACTAGTCTAAGCTGTGCTGAAACGCTTCGGAGAGTTGCTGGGAACTTCAAAGGAGATGTGAACTTTCCCAAGGAGCTGAGTACGTTTTGGTCAAGAGCTAACGACCTGCGTCTTCAGCTAAGGACTGATAACAGGCTGTTATGAGTCCACCTCGAACGAGCGTTTGTTATTCCTTCCTGGAATAAATTATCTTGAGCCAAGAAACCACGACTGCCACGACTTTTGCCGATGAAAGCGAGTATCACCGACACCGACAAGGTAAACACGCGTGGAGTCCAGCTTGGACTTGCGGGACCGACGACTCGTCAGTCTAAAGTTGACCACAGCTCTTTACCAGAACCAAGGCGGACGTCTTAAGGTAAAGGAGCAGCTGTTTGCTTGCTGGAGGTGTGATGATATCTTAGCTGGACGCGTACAGAAGAGTGTCATCTGGTTTCATAAATGCAAGATAAACTTCCTCTCTTAACCTCCCAATTCTTCTTAAATCTTTCCTCCTATTTCTTTCCCCTCTCAAACTAAGCTGGAAACTATATTTTTAAGTTTAAAGAGCCCACAGACTAAATATGTTAACATCCAATATTGAAGTCTGTTGTGTTAAATTTAAGTGTGCTGACGTATTTGAATTGAAAGAAAGTGAAATCATGTCAATCAAGTGTAATGGTGTTAATTTAGTTGATTTATTTTAAATAAATGATAGTGTCTCTTTGACATATCAAACTAAGTTAACGTGTCCATTGTCACTTAATGGCTCTGTTTATTTATCCATCATAAAGATCACAGAAATATTGAATAAACTGAAAAAGAAGAGAATCCGTGAAATTACTATTCAATCTGAATAAGTAAATTAAGGTAAAAAGGAGGTCAGTATTAAACTGACCCCCCCTTTAACCCCTTTACAAATGGTAGGAGCCTAATATATGCTCCCAATGTTTTGTTGGTCTTTTTTTGTAAATAATAAATTATTCATAATAAATAATAATTAAAAAAAATTGCGGTTTTAATTTGTTAATTGTTTTTTGCATCTTGAGATCCTATGAAATCATCAACTACTCGAGCTCTACTCGAGTATTATTATGTTAATGTCGAGTTTAAAAAGGATGTACTCGTTCAACCCCTAGTGTGTGCGTGCGTGCGTGATACAGATTCAACCCTGACATGTTTCCATGGCAGGGGCTCGTCCTCTTGGACCAGCTGGGACCAGTCCAGGCACAGAATCTTCCGTGACTTCTTTGAGGTCTGAGATGTCCTGAGATCTACAGGCTGAAGCAAACGACAAAATATAGAAATCATCTCAGTGCAGTACAAAACACGTCTCTGACTCCTTCACATTCAGAAAGGGAAAAACATTTTCTGCATGGTGTGGTATTGAATTATAAGATACACCTACCCTGTGGAGATGAGATGGGAAACGGAAGACTGAAGGAACAGTTCCAGCTCTGATCCGGACTGTCTGACCCGTCCTGTCAAAGTTCTCTGGTCTAAAATGGTCACTGCAGAGCATGGATGAAGTACTAGCAGAAAACCCGACCCTTCTGACAGCAGCTTCCCATCGCTTTCTCAGCTCTTTATCTTTGGGAAACCTTCAGAGAATGATAAAAGTCTGCTGAGCAACTGACAAGTCACTTTTATAATGATAATATAATGGCCAAATACAATACAAATTTATAAAGCTCTTTAAAAATATTACCATTGGCCACACTGCTGTACACTAACACATACAAGCAACTAGCATACAAACCATAAAACCAACCGATACCATCAAAGTACAGTAATGAACTACCAACTCATAAAACAGCTAACAATCAAAACAATAAAACAAATGACTTAAAAACAGTAAAACCAACATTTCAGAGTCAGTCAGTCAGAGTACTTTTATTAACATTGCACAAGTTTGCACCAGTACAGCGTGAATATGTACGCACAGTCATCCTGAAGGGGACTATGTATGTGAAGCTGCTGCTATCAGGACACATGTGAGACATCAAAAGACTAGGGATGTGCCGATCAGGTTTTTTGAAACCGATACCGATACCGATCACCTATGTGTGACGATCACCGATACCGATCAAAAAACCGATTGCCTATATGTGAGCCGATCACACAAACCGATCACCGATCAAATGGCTTACCTGTAATTTATGAGTGCTGCTTCTGGCTACAAGATCTGAAAACTTTTCAGATCTTGTAGCCAGAAGCAGCACTCATGTTATTTTCAGAACCATAAAATCACCATAATTCAGACAAAAACATATTTTTACTAATTTATTTCAGAGAACAAAGTAAATAAAAGTAATTATCAACTGCATTATCAAAGAAAAATGTTTACCTTACTAACTTTCAATTAAAAAAAAAGGTTTTTTATTGTTTTTAAAAAAAAAACACATCTATTACTTCATATAAAAAACTAAAATACCCCATTTGCTACTTAAAGCTGCACTGTTGGCTGTTTTTACAAATGGCTTTATAAATACGTAAAGTATCATTATTATTATTTTTAAATAATTTCGTGCTTTTTTGAACAACTTCCTGCGGGAACCAGGTGGCGGTAATGCGCTTAATATGAGTTCGCCAACCGCCATTCAACTCTATAGAAGAAGAAGAAGAACCAGGAAATACCGCCTCCGCCATTTTACATTCATTAGTTCCACACTCGGCACTCGGCTTTTGGAGGACTGTTTCTCCCATAAGAGGATGCCTCATACGGATAAATTAACTGGAAACACTCCTCTGAACTCTGTGAATGTCTCAGGACTGGAGCAGCAGCCGCGATCGGTCCTACAGCGCCGCGCGAGACCAGCAGCTCATGGTATGAGCTAAGGCTAACATGCTAAACCGGACCTGCAGCAGACAGCCGGCTTTGTGCGATCAGAGGTTCCTGGAGCTCGCCTCGATGTCGGACTGGAAGCAGAAGATATCGGGGGACACCCAGCTAACTTGGAATAACAAAGCCGACAGCCTTTTTGAAGCCGCAGCTAAACTGGACTGCCCGTAACTGCGCAGCGGAGCGGACTCGGTGGAGCTACATGCTAACAGGTGTTGCTTATGGGGGCGCTGGCAGACGGCTTTTGGTAAGTTATTAAAACTATTAAAACATTTTAATGACGAATTAGGTTTGTTGTGTTGAAGGACTTCGTTGAACTTCCTCCACGAGGTACTTTTTCGTCGCACGTTTTGCAGTTAGCAAACTTCGCATCACAGGCTCTGTGATCGGTAATTGAAGGCAAAAGCCGATCACATCCGCTTTAATGATTATCGGTGACGATTGATCGGTTTCCGATCGATCGGCACATCCCTACAAAAGACATATCACATTTTGTTCTTCAGCGCGGCCTCTCCCATCCGTATTGGGATGAAGGTTACAGGTGTGAAAACAAGGAAAGAACCATGAGGATAAATAGCGTTGGTATTACAAAAAAAGATATATCACATTTTGTCTTACATGACACCATGTGAGACATCAAAAAAACTCTACCAGTAGCACAGTGAAGACAAATCACATTTGCATTTTGAGGTTGAGGCAGTGGGACTTGATCTTCTCAGCCGGCCTCCGATAACGCTCACAGAAAAGTTCTCCGAGGGAGCGACCACACATTGTAAACAATAATGGCGTCGGAGTATGTCATACTGATATATGTGGTACGCCTGATGCAAAGTCTGTTGGATATCCTTGTTAATCTACACCGGAATGTAGCTGCTTTGAATGAAAGCTCTGCGAAGAGACGCCAGGCGAACGGAGTTCAAGTTCGCGCTGTGTTGAACAAGGCTTTGAGGCAAACAAGGAGGAATAGGAGGTGCTGCTGGATACGTCCTGGAAGGACAAGCAAGTGGTGGGATAACTTTGTAAATGATGTTGTTGACGAGAATGAATGGAGAGAGAATTTTCGTATGTCCAAAGCATCCCTAATTGTTTCATTCTGTTACGTCTTCTAGCAACTATACAGAATGGACAGTTAAAGCTGTATCGTAGCTTACTTTAATCTTTATTGAAGCAGCAGAACTTCATGACAAGTGCATTTCCTCTAGGCCTCTCAGCCTGTGTCACACCCAAATATATCCCCCTGGGAACATAGGCTGAACTCACAAACAATCCACTTGTCACATCCTTTCTCTTTTTTTATAAACATTTTCCTTCTAAACAAAATAAACATTATTTTACAGGGCATTCAGATTTAAACATAGATATTTAACCTCAAGTGCATCTTCTGTAAAATAACCTTTTGATAATACAAATACATTCAAAATCTTTTTTTTTTTTTTCCCCAGTGCTACAGAAGCCCACAAACCAACATAGAACGTGGTTAAACGTTATGTGAGAATACTATGTAGTATAGTCCCTCAAATAGGCTGGCCTCTTAACCAGACGACCAGACCTTGTAGTGACAGTGTCCTGATCACCACCCTGATGACCACGTTCATCAGCAACCACAGTTTGTGCGTTTGTCCCAGGTTGGTCTAATGTTGAGGTTGGGCAATAGTTGTGCCTGAGGTGGCGACGATTTCTTCTTAGGACACCACCAGACTCCAGCTCCACCTCATAAGATCTGGGACTCTTTGGTCTAATCACTTTTGCTGATCTCTCTTGACAGTTCAGTAGCTCTGCATAATCGCATACACTTGTCCAGAGTTAAGTCTTCTTCTCTTAACAGTCTTTCCCTCATTGCAGAGCTATTTGTCCCACAAACAATGCCGCCTCTTATTAGTGAATCCTTAATGTTGCCGAAATTGCAGGTGTTGGCCAAAATTCTTAAATCCATACCATATTTATCAATATTCTCATCTTGTCCTTGGTCTCTGACAAAGAACTTGTAACGCTCAACAGTCTCATTCAGCTTAGGATTGCAATGATTGTCAAACAGTGTCATCAATGAACTCACTGTTCTACTTGCAGCTGTAGAACCACTCATCAGTGTTGTCAAAACAGGGTATATGCAGGAATAATGAAGTTAATTTCAATACCTTTTCAACACTTTTTAAAGACCTTCCAAAATAAATTCAAGACCTTATCGTCACTTTGTTTTATTAAGCAACAAATCTTTGATTTACAAAACTGCTGTTGTTTTCAATTAAATCCGTGAATCTCAAACCTACAACAGAACTGAGATACAGTGGAAAGAAAAAAGTTCAAAAGAAGAAACTGAACCACGACTAGGTTTAAGAAAATATAGCTTAGGTTACAACAAGACGCGTAGCTATTTTAAAGTAACTTGGTTGAACAATGGCGAATAAGAAATAAACACAGTAATCATTAAATGTGCCTCAGTGCAGTTGCTTTGCATTCCAGCAACTCTTCAGTTTGCACCAGCTCACTGAGTTTTTCTTTAGGGTTAGGGTTAACCCTGACTTTCCCTCTGCCTGCTCTGCCAACTGATCTGCATCTATTTGCAGAGAATCACACACCTCTTGTAGAACCTTTCTCTTTTTTTCTCAGCTCTTGTAACTCAGCTTCAGCGTTTACCGGTATGCCCATCGAGGCTACACTCATCTTTTTTTTTTACAAAATGTACAATAAGCCTCGCGGTTATTCTCAGCGACAGGCCTCAGCCATTCTTGAAAATCAGGCATCTCAAACCAGGAGTCCGAAAACTTGCATTTACCCATTGTTCTCACGGTCTCGCGGCAACATACTCGAACACACAGACTCAACTCGGAAATAAAGCAGCCGCGCATGCGCACAAGATAGGCCTAGCCGTAAAGGCTGTTGTAA
This sequence comes from Garcialebias charrua, assembly GCA_038048925.1. Classification (NCBI taxonomy): domain Eukaryota; kingdom Metazoa; phylum Chordata; class Actinopteri; order Cyprinodontiformes; family Rivulidae; genus Garcialebias; species Garcialebias charrua. The sequence goes on from JBBPBX010078532.1 coordinate 12,974, forward strand.
CCTGACACTCTAAATTTGTGCGAAGCAGTTTCCGAATCCTCCGCGGTGAGGAAAACAAATATTAGTCATACATACTTTTTGCTATCAAATTATTTAAAGCTAGAATAACAGCAAAAAATAATAATACCTCATCAAATCGCTTTCAAGACTTTTTAATACTTTTCAAGACCCTTAATTTTCCCTAAATTGATTTATCAACTTTTAATAACTTTCAAGACCCCGCGGACACCCTGCAAAAGTTCTCTCCCCCTCTCTCCAAGAAGGTAGTTGAACAACTTCACTTTAGTTGTTTCCTCTGCGTCGGGCACAGAGAGTCAGAGTCAGAGTCAGAGAGTCTTTATTGTCATTTGCACCGCATGTGGTACATGTGATGAAAACGAGATTATGTACACGGGGTCCCAGTTACATCCAACAACAAATGCAAGAGAAAAACAGTAATAACATCTAGAATTAACTAAGAAAAACATCAACTAGTAATACACTAAGCCTAATATAGTGGCAATAAACAGCAGCACGAACATGAGTCTGTATGAGCAGATGGTCACAGATGAACACAGCAACAAGAAAACAGATCAGCATCAGCATGATGTGATATTTTGCAGTGTTTATTTTTATTTTATTTTTATTTATTCATGAGTCTAACAGCCTCAGGGTAGAAGCTGTTCCTCAGTCTAGTGGTTCTACACTTGATGCTCCTCAACCTCCGTCCTGAGGGGAGTGGGGCAAAGAGTGAGTGTGCTGGATGAGTGAGGTCTTTCATGATGCAGGTGGCTCTTTTCCTGCATCTGGAGGTGTAAATGTCTGTGATGGTGGGGAGACTGACTCCAACAGACTTCTGTGCAGCCTTCACCACTCTCTGTAGAGCTTTCCTCTCTGCAACTGTGCAGCCTCCATGCCACACGTTGATGCTGGAGCACAGGACGCTCTCCACTGCACACCTGTAGAACGAGGTGAGAACTGGGCTGCTCAGACCAGCACGTCTCAGCCGTCTGAGGAAGTAGAGTCTCTGATGACCTTTCTTGATCAGGCTGGTGGTGTTGTTGCTCCAGCTGAGGTTATCATTCATGTGTACACCCAAGTATTTGTAGCTGGAGACCACTTCCACTGCAGACCCACCTATTTTCAGTGGGGCATGGGTGTGTTTGTTCCTTCTGAAGTCCACAATCATCTCCTTTGTCTTCTTCACATTCATGTGAAGATTATTCTCTTTGCACCAGCTCTCCAGGTGTTCCACCTCCTGTCTGTAGCTGGACTCATCATTGTTTGTGATGCATCCCACCACCGCTGTATCATCTGCAAACTTAACAATATGACAGCCTGGAAGTGTGGCTGTACAATCATATGTGAGCAGAGTGAACAGAAGGGGGCTCAGCACACATCCCTGAGGAGAGCCAGTGCTGAGGGTTATGGTGGAGGAGGAGAAGTTGTGGATCTTCACGGACTGTGGTCTGTCTGTTAAGAAGTCTAGTACCCAGTTACAAATAGAGGGGCTTAGTCCAAGTGTAGATAGTTTGTCTATCAGAGTTTGGGGGATCATGGTGTTGAAGGCAGATGTGAAGTCCACAAAGAGCAGACGCACGTATGAGTCCTTCTGATCCAGGTGGGTGAGAGCAGTGTGGACCACGGAAGAAATGGCGTCCTCTGTTGATCGGTTCTCACGGTATGCGTATTGATGAGGGTCCTCGTTGATGTTGACGGTTGCCTTGATGTGGGACATGACCAGTTTCTCAAAACATTTAGCGACTATCGGGGTGAGGGCCACCGGTCTATAGTCATTCAGACCAGTCACTGTGGAGCTCTTTGGGACTGGGATGATGGTCGCGGTCTTCAGGCAGGTGGGAACTGACTCCAGTGCAAGTGAGGTGGTGAAGATGTCAGCCAGCACCTCACAGAGCTGGTCACCTCATAGTGAGGTCCACATACAGTGTAAACTCCTCTTTCCAACTTTTCCAGGTCTTTTCCAGGTCTTTGCTAAGTTATATAATAAGATATAATATAATAAGATTTCATCTTCTTTCTGCTCCCTTCATTTTATCCTACTTGTATTCTTGTATCTGATGATCCTACTTGTATTCTTATATCTGATGAAACTGTCTTGTATTGTTCTTTTTTTTTAAATGAATGAATAAACATCAATCAATCAATCAAAGTTGGTAGAATCCAAACAAAGTGTAGGAGGAGGCCTGAGACCTTCCATTGTGACTGCGGTTTGTCTCTTCTGCTCCTCCTTCGTCTTCCCCACACAGGCCAGCTGCTCCAACTCTAGGGCCAGGCTAACAAGTTAGCAACACTCCCAGCTCTTCATGGCTCGGCACAAACATTTTTCAAACTTATTCTGGTCGACTCCCAGACCGCTGCCACCATGTTTCATTCTGTTCTGTCTTCTAGCAACTATACAGAATGGACGGTTAAAGCTGTATCGTAGCTTACTTTAATCTTTATTGAAGCAGCAGAACTTCATGACAAGTGCATTTCCTCTAGGCCTCTCAGCCTGTGTCACACCCAAATATATTTGTATTTGTTTCACTTGTTTCTAAATTCGTATTTAGAAACAAGTATTGAAATTATAGCAAAGTTGTGTCTCAGTTTAGCGTTCTCCAGAAATTACATAGTGAACCTTTAAAGGGGACCTCAGATGCATTTTTTAAATTTTTATGTTATTTCTGTGTGCTATCTAGACCCTATTCCTTCAATTTAATGCACAAAATAATTATTAGATAATCAATTATACCCTTTTTAATTCTGCCATTTTTAACTTTCGTTTTGAACGACCGGTTTCTTGAAGTCCACGCCCTTCAACGATCTGTTCACGCCCTCTGTAACAGCCAGTATCTGTAATGTGTTGTTGTTTTAAAATTAGCTCTTTTTTTATTACTCATTTGACTTACTGTTAGTGTTAGCTTAAGATAACTTACCGAAACCCGTCTGAGCGCGCCGCAGTTTGCTGCTCCTTTTAGCATTAGACCACCCGAATCCGAAGCTAATGTTAGCTTGTTCCTCTTCCGGTTTTCGCCAGCTCCGCTCGTTGCACGCGATGAGATTTTGGGAGTTATCGCTGTTCCAGTGAAGACAACACAAAGTTCACCAAGTGTCTCCCGTAAATTAATCTGTAAGGAGAAGGTCCTCTTGCTGCGAGCCTGCTGCGAGGCTGCTGCAAGGCTGTACAGTTGAAGCTCCGCTCCATCGCGCCGGAAGAGGGTCCCGTCGAACCCGGTCCTTCCGCCTGTGGTCCGCTCGTTTAATTTTTGCCGGCTGCGCGTTGGCAGCGATCGCAAATACACTAAAAATTGAACTAAAACATAAAAATAACAATTATACTTTATTTATAAAGCCATTTAAAAAAACACAGCTGCAACAAAGTGCTGTACACATGAAATTAAGAACATATAAACAAAAGATGAGATGAAATCATGAAAAACAACAGTCATGTGTTTAATACAGAAGTGGGTTGAGCCTAACCAGGGGTTGCTAGGTGAGGGGCTGGACTCAGGTTTGATCTGATTGGCTGGCGGCTTGTGACGTCAATAAATGCAGGAAGTGTGAATCCTGGTGTATTTATCAAAAATAAATAAATCTACTTAGAGTAAATAAACCACTGGGTGCATTTTTTTGGCACAAGGACTGTTTTTT